>OY757923.1:97244213-97256713 GCA_963585895.1 Sepioteuthis lessoniana | reverse complement strand
ATTAAGTACATTTTATAGATTTCTCAATTGTAGGAAATTCTGTATGGAGGTGTTCATTGTGTAACAGTTACCATCATACAAGTTCAAATCTTGGATATAACTGCATTTCTCCTCGTTAATATCATTGGAAAAGGTATGAATCCAATTATTCTCCCTCCAGCTATGAGTGAATAGTAAACTGGTATGGTAATCAATCTAGGAGAAGAAAAACACTGAAATCAAACCCGTTAAACACTGCTTAAGTAATGACCATGTGTCACATCCTGCTCATGCAGAGTGTTGGGTAAATACATTTTGAAATAGGTAGGTCCATGATGGACAAATCTTCAATAATAAAAATAAATTAAAACGTATTGCATGGATTATTTTGAATGAAATAGAAGATCTTTTGGATTGGATTGAATTTTTGTATGAGACACCTCAATCTTGTCAGTCATTTCATGGCAAATAGTGCATTTTAGTGGAATACTCATAAAAGAAATTTTTCGATTGTGGCTATTATTTGATTAGAACATGTCTGGGTTACCATTCCACTGCTGTAACCATTAAAAGGATAGAGAGCAGACACAGCCCTAATCCTTTGTTTGCTTTATGATTCTTTCTATTTTCCAACTTCCTGGTTTGACAATTGAAACTATGTTTTTCCCTCCTCCAACTTCATAAGCTCTTGAAAATATTTATGACTCTCCCTTGTCAAGTACGTCTAGGCTGAAACTCCTTCCACCCTGCCATCCCTTACAACCTATTCTCCCATTTACCAAAATTCTACATACAACATTTACCATCTGCAATTAGCTAAAAGTGCACTGCTCCTCCCAGACATACAAATATACAGAACTGGCCCAGATGTCATCAACTTCCGGTGGTCAGATCTGTGTTGTTCACAGCAAGAGGGCTACAGGAAGAAGGGGGTTAATATGAATGCGAGGGTTAGGCAAGGGTGTATAAAAGAGGTTTTGTTCGGGGGTGGGGGGATAGAAAATGGAATGTTTAAAAATAACAGATGAAACCATTTGGTACGTGAGTGTAAATTCACTCATTTCCATCAGCCATGATAGAAAAATTCCAAAAAAATCTTTAGAAGAGTTCCACCTGTTCTACTGAAAGAGAGAGAGAGAGAGAGAGAGAGAGAGAGAGAGAGAGAGAGAGATGTATGTGTGAGAGATCTGATATTTTGCTGAGTGATACCAACTTAGTCTTCACTTCTTCAAATACAGAATTCTGTTCCAGTTGTCCAGTTAGCAAAAAAGATATTGAAATTTGTGAGTCATTATCCTCACATAAATAAAAACTGAAAAACTGCACAAATACAAAACTAAGTTGTTCCAAATTTTCTGATGAGGAAGTTTCCTAATCAGTTTTGGTCGACTTTCAGAATAAAAACCCCAAATGCTAAGTTTTCAGTTTAAAAATTTGCTAGATTCTTATCAAAATATCCATGGTATGACAATAAGCTGTATCTGATGGTGAGAGTCCATTTCTGGAGATCTGGGGTGGTAGTATCTGTTAGGATCCCATCTATAGGTAAAAAAAAATCTGTTTAAAAATTATTCATATTCAATAGGACTGTGTGTAAAAATTTAAAAAAAAAAACCTCTAAGGAAATAATTACACAAAATAATGGAAATATGAATGTACAAAGAACATGATTCTCTAACCTCAAGACATGAAATAACTTTAGATGGGCTGACATGCTGTTACAATCAATAAATCCTTAACTATATATATATATATATATATATTTCTTTAAGAAAAACAAAAACTGGTCACATTAGGATTATAAATTTATTTCCATCCTGTTATGGGTATTGATATTAATCAAAAATTTAAAAATTTAAATGTTCATAGTTGAATGATTTTTGTTCTGACAGAATTATTCCCAACTTCGCTTTAACTGGACCGAATAACACACACACACACACACACATATGAAAGTGCATGTATATAGATATTTGTACATATTGACCATGTGTGTGTGTGTGTGTGTGTGTGTATATATATAGTGTATGAATAAAAGAATAACCACAAATATCATTAAGAAGATTTTAAAAATTTGTAGATCCCAGGAAATATAATCTGTATAATATATTTCCTCAAGACAAAGTTGTTTCACATGATTTGTGATTATCATTTGTGTGAAAAAATATTGATATTTCTTCTTTGTATAATTGATTGTATGGGAATTTTGCACTTTTGAATTTCACATTTTTTATTTTTTTGGTTCTAATTCATTAATTTTTACAATGAATTTAGTTGATATTTTTATGTTGAAAGTTGATATGTCACTGATAATTTGGTTTACTTTCAATTATCAGTATTTGTTTGAAATATCTTTATCTCTTTATATTTTAATGAATCTAACTATTAATTGTTATACATTATAATTAAATTATTAGAAATATTTTTTTAGAAAATATAATTAGGAGTTATACATAAGAAGATATCAATGATTAAATATATTTTTATATTTTATAAGTTATATTTATTCAAAAAACTAATCTTAATCATTAAAGTAAATATGTATATATATATATGCATAGATGGGTATTTACACATGCATACATGTACATATATATACTCATAAGTATATATGTATATATGTATGTGTGTGCATATACATATATTAGTTTTATGTTTATATGTATAGAGATATGCACACACACACACACACACACACACACACACACACACACACACACACCTATATAACTAAAGTCATTTTTTCAACAGAGTAGTGCTAGTTTGATTTCAGAGTTTTCCTTTGCCAAGACTGGTTGCCTCAGCAAGATGAAAGATCCCTACTATTTAGACATTGCTTGTAGGAGAAGAGATGCATTTATGCTATTTCCAAGGGCGTAAAATGAAATACAATTTCATCTAAGATTAGAACTTGGTTCACCATGTCTATTTCCTAAGATGATAAGTGGTGTATGAGGGCATGTATATATATGTATATATAATAATGAATAATTGATACTCATGAATTTGTATATGTGTGTGTGTGTGTATATATATATATATATATATACACACACACAGAAAAGTTTCATGAGTATCAATCATGTTAATCCAATGGAGTAATCCCCCCTGAATACTCTCCTGGCGGTGAGGTGGCTTCTAACTAGAAGTTGTGAGATTGTCATTATTCTAAATACAGTAGTCATTAGAGGAAGCCGAGTAAATATATCTGCTGTTATTGTGGTTTCGTAATTAATATTGTGCTCCATTATTTTTAAATCAACATTGGTAGCAGAGTTAAACATTACTATGGCTTCGAAATGCATTTCCCCAGCAGTCTTACTTACAGACAAATAAAGCACATGGAAGAAGGAAATTAAAATTTGGGAAATGGCCGTGTGTGTCAAGAAGATAAAACAAGCTCTCATAGTGTTTCTTTCCCTGAAGGGAAGGCCAGAGAAGCTGTTTTAGAGTAAGATATTGCAGCCCTTAATTCTGAAGATGGGATGGAAGGAAGAAGGTAGAAGTCAAATGATTGGCTGGGACCCTAAAACGGAAGTGGGGACTCCTTCCCGTCAGCGGAAATAGAAAAGAAAAAAGTTAGTTGTTGGACAGGGTTCGTGGCGGACAGAACCAAAGCCAAGTACTTCGGGTAAAAGAAGACGAAAAGAATATCTCGGACATGAAGGAGCCATTTTCTTCAAGCCAGTATTAAAAATAGCATAAAGTCTATTAGCCCGTAAAAGAGGAAATATTCTCCACAGGAACTCCGTCGAAAAAAAAGATAAGTAAACTTTGAGACCGTTTCTCCTTATACCCAATTTTATATACCCCCCGCCTCTCTCTCAAATTGAAGAAAAATGATAGAAAAGAAAAGAAGAAAGACATTTATATTCATGGACTATTCATTTATGATATATTTGACACGTTGAAGGTGTATATCTATGTGTAGTAAAAGATTGATATATTTTAATGTTCCCATGTGGTCGAAGTTGTTATTTGCAGTGTCTTCTACAAGTTTGTTATGTCATGTTTCTTTTTCAGCTTCTGTTCACCTTATGATATACTCGCTTAAAATTGTCCTATTAATTCCTTTAAAATATCACATGGGAAACCGGAATTGCCGACTACTTTAACTAATATTATTATGTCTAAACCTAGAGGTCCATATCTTCCATTGCTCTAAGGGAGGAAGACTAGCGGCCTTGGTGGGTGTGTTTATAGTGTGAAATTTGGAACCCTTTGCCAGCGGCGGTCAGTCTGGCCCTAAATTAATCCCCCACATAATATGCCAGTTCTTATGTGCCCGAGAAAAAAACTCTGAATGAGGACTTATTCTACAAGGGATCAAGTGCCAACCTGCCCCGTCTTCACACGTGCGAAAATAAAGTCCCGTTCTGGGGATTAGAAAATTTTTCGCGTCACAATAGAGTAATGGGCTAAATTGAATGACATAATGGGATATTGAGAAATGGTAAAGAAGACCCTAGAGGACACACATTGCCAAAGACACACTTTCATGGATTTAGTCCCAATCTGCCCTCCTTTCTAAATGACAAACTCCCTGCATTAGAAGGTGTCTCCACCAGTGAAGTTGTTGCCAGCAACCTCAATGCCATGCATGCTGTTAGAAAACAGTTTATAAAGTGTGAGTCTTTGGAAAAATTAAGACATGCACTTCATCATCAAGTTAGAACTAGTATAACACAATCATACAAAAAAGGTGATGTTGTCTTTTAAAAGAGAAATCTTTGTGATAGATGGCTTGGTCCAGGAACTGTCATAGGGTGGGAGCATAAACACGTTCTTGTTAAACATGGAGGCACATATGTAGGAGTGCCATCCTGATGTCTACTGCCTTACCCAGAAAAATATCAAAGTTCCTCTGAAAAGGAATCAATAATTGAACCCACCACTTCACCAAGTGGGACTAAAGAAACTTTAAATATATCAATTTCTGAAGAGAACGTGGAAGAAGAATTAGGGACCCCAAGTGATCATGTTGAACAACATCAAACTGTGAGAGATGGACAAACTAAAGAAATCCCCATTTGAAAGACAATTGAGCTTCTTAAACCAGGACAAACTATTGAATGTAAGCTCGCCAATGATGATGATTCACAATGGAAAAAATTGAATATCATAAGTAGGGCAAGCAAAGTCATAGGCAAAAACATACATTTAATGAATGTGGCTTTGGAACAAGGCAAACCATTTTGGCTAGACTTTGAGCATGGAGTATTAGAATGGAAAGTAAGTGAAATCAAACCAACAAGTGATGATGAACAAACCTTTGGTGATGAGGAAAACATAAGGATTTCCTCCTCTGATCAGAACCTGGAAACAGCAAAAAAAGAACTCCAAAGCTGGGTCAAAAATAAAGTTTACCCCTAAGTATATGACCAAGGCCAACCAGGATATTTACAAGATGAGTTTATACTTATAAAAATCTCAATGACAAGTCTGTAAAGGCAGACTTGTGGAGAGAGGTTTTCAGGGGAGGGATGTGGGCAATATAAGAAATGATACTCACATACTCTAAAGAAGGTCTACATATAGCCTTGTCCATAATGGCATCTAAATATCGGATGTGCAAGTCAATGGACATAAAAACAGCATTCCTGCAGAGCAAGAAGTTAGACCGATTAGTTTATCTGGATCCTCCTAAAGAAGCCAATGTGCCTCCAGGATATATTTGGAAGCTCTCCAAGTGTGTATATGGCTTAACTGATGCATCAAGATCTTAGTACCTGACACTCAGGGAGGAATTATTGAAATCTGGAGCAGTAGTTTCAAAATATGATCAAACCATATTTACATGGTATTTTGGAAACAAACTGCATGGTATAATCGCTACTCATATCGATGATTTTTGCTTTGCAGGGTCAGAGATCTTCCAGACCAGAGTCATGGACAGGCTTAGTCGATTGTTTAAAATTAAATCTGAAAAAGTTGCAGAGTTCCAATACATAAGATTGAACATAAAGAATAACAGGGATAATTTTAAGCTTAGACAGAATGAATATAAAAAAAACTAAAATGTATCCTAGTCAAAGGAGGCAGAAATTTGAAAGAATATTTGCAACAAAAGTAACCGAAACCAGACAACTGCTTGGCCATCTTAATTAGCTAGCCACTGAAACCAGACCTCATCTTAGTTATGACATTAGTGAGTTAAGTTCAATGTTATAGAAGGAAAATATTGAATGCTTAAAACAGGCTAACAGGGTAGTAAAAAAAGCAAAAAAAGAAAAATCCCAAATAGATATTCCAGATTTAGGGAATCTTGAGCAACTAAAAATTGTTGCCTATAGTGATGCCTCTTTTGGCAATTTAACTGATGGAGGTTTACAAGGAGGCTATATATTTTCTTTTGTTGGAAACAATGACAAGTATATGCCCATTGCCTGTCAATCCAAGTGTATTAGAAGAGTCGTCAAAAGTACTCTAGCTACAGAAACTTTAACCATGGTTGACCTGGCAGAAGCCTGTAATTTTTATAGAAAATTCTTATTAGAGATACTGCAATTGAAAGACAATAGTGATAAAATTAAAATCTTCTGCAAAACAGACAATTCCTGTGTCTATGAATCAGTTCATTCCTCAACCTAAATTTTGGACAAGAGACTTCGCATAGGGATGGCTATTTTGAGAGAAATGATCAAGAGAAAGAAATTGCAGAGATCTCTTGGATATCAACTGATGTACAAATTGTGAACTCCTTGACAAAGTAATGGAAATAAACTCTATTTTCTTTTGTAGAACATATGATACCCGATTGAAAAGAAAAAGGGGAAGAACTGTTAATCCAATGGAGTAATCCCCCTTGAATAATCTCCCAGTGGTGAGGCGGCTTCTAACCGAAAATTGTGAGACCATCATTATTGTAAATATGGTAGTCGTTAGAGGAGGACTAATAAATATTCTCGCTCTGTATATCTGCTGTTGTTGTGCTCCATTATTTCTAAATTAACAAATCATAATTATAATCACAATTAAGACTGAAAATTTCTAAAATCCTAAAATATAATTCAGAATTAAAAAAACTTTTCATCAAGATCCCCATTTCACACAGTCTTTCTCCTCTCCATCTCTAAGTGACTTGTATCTTCATCTAATTCCACAATTTTTTCCACACTTGCTATTCACAAACAACAATGAAGAAAAGAGAATATTAAATCCAGCAAACAAGTCAATAACTTCTCCAAGCCAAACACCACTACCACCACCAACACTGATTGCCATGGCAACACAGTAGCCTAGTTTCTGGATTTATGGCTAGACAATGCAGAGAGAACATTGTTGGTTTTTCCTGGAAACTGCACAGATGGACATGGATTAATAACAAAAGTTCAAGAAATGGCTCATAACTGATTGACCCGTACCAAAAAGTAGAATTAAAAGTGCAGATTTGTCATTTCTCAAAAGAAAAATTAATGACTAATACAAAATTAATAAATAGTCAAGCCTGTGTATAAAAGCAAAAAGTAAATTTAAAATTCTTCCTTCATTATTTAAGCTGGATGCATGAAAATGACACAGGACATAATAGTGAGGAGGTGAAAGAGACACAGTTGCAGAAAAGCAAAAATATTTTTGCTTGCCTTGTAGTCATGAAAAGGCTGAAGCTTTAGTCTTCCCTGTTGTTGTTTTTTTTTTATTCCCTGCGAGCCGGGTGCATTAAAAAGAGAGACAGAATAATAATAAAGTGAGGGTGGGGCTCAGAGAGAGAAGGCCATGGAAATGCAAAAATTCTTTTGCTTCCTTTTCAACTGTATTAAGCCAACAGTCACTCTCTACTGAAGTGATAATGTTTTTATTGCCTCATGTGTTTGAAATCAAAAACTTGCCTATTCAAAGTACTTATTGTCAGACAGATTTAGATAAAAAATTTATATTATTTGGTTCTGAAAAACATTTTGGATGAACTTGTTGAATTGTTAAATCTGAAGCTTTTTCACACATAAGAAAAAAATTTTTCCATTGAAAGCATTTTCAACTTTGGAAGTATATAAAAAGATTGGATTAGGATAGATTGAAATGTGAGCTGAAATCAGTTTATGCTGCTGCAGATTTCGCAAAGTTAAGTGTCAAGCATCCAGTCACAGAAATGATATGGGAACTTAAATTAAACCAAGCTCAGGTAGAAGTAACCAAATTACTACATTTGATTCTGACCACAACTGCTACATCTGCTTCCTGTGAAAGATTGTCTTCTTCACTAAAGCATGTAAATAATTAAAGAAGGTCTTCCTAAAGTGAGGTAATCAATTAATTAATTTGTCGTCATTTCCATTAATAAAGACATTTTGAAAAAGATGAAGGTAGAATGTGGTACTGATAGTATTTACAATGAAGTGGCTTATGAATTTGCCAAAATGAAACAAAGAATTGAATATATTTACAAATAAATTTTGATAACTCATTATTTGTAGATGTTATTATTGTCTCCTGTAACTAATAGCAGTCATCCTCATCAGCAGGGTATCAAGTTCAGTGGAAAGAGGTATCAAGTCTGAAGAAGAGCTGGTTGGAGGAAGTGTATTTTTTTTTATTAAAATTAGTTCACATCACATTCACAGATGTACGGAGGCAAATAAATTTCTGGGGATGCAGAGTAAGGCTCCTCTTTTACTTTTCTGACTGGGTAATTAGCTTGCATAATGAATTGCATCAGGCCTTGGTTTGTAAATCACTCTTCAGAACTATATATATATATATATATATATATATATATACACATGCATGTGTGTGTGTTTTATATACTAGTTTGATTTAAAGAAATTACATGGTTTAAAATGAGAAATAAAAATGATTACATATTAATCTAACATTTCTAATGATATATATGTTTATCATCAAGTTGTAACTCAAGCTTATCAGCCTTTACTCAGGCTGAGTAAAATTTATTGAAGGAAATCTAGTCAACATACAAAGATGCCATATCCAGTAGAAGTATTTAAGCATCTTATAACAAACTAACAAGTAAAGAAATCTGTTTGTATAGAGATACACCAGGATTACTTAACAAGCCAATGTATAAAAATTTATATGATTATTTCCCTTTATCTGTAGAATTTTTCAAATTAAATTGACTACCCTAGAGTTTGAGGGTTTTACAACTTATCTGACACATTTTTTCAACCTATTGTCTTACATTTAACTCAAACAGAAGACTTCAGTGGAAATTATTTTATGATGGTACCTAGGTTACTTACTTAGCCTAAGTGACCACTTTTTAGTGTGTGTACACACACACACACACACATTTCTGTAAAGATGAACTGCTGAAGTGATAAGACAAACAGGAATATTTCTTTTCTTTTATTTTTTGAAAATAAACAAATCAGATGGCCAGTCATAGCTGAGGTGAAATGTATTCCTCCAAAATGTAATGAAAAACTTGTTAGCCAATTGCCTTCACCACACACACACACACACACACACACACACACATATAAGATCAATTAAAGATATTAGGATCATAAAATATTTTTCATTCAAAAGTGCTATGCTATGCCACCAGTACATTTTATATATATGTATGTGTGTGTGTGTGTGTGTGTGTGTGTGAGCATGAATATATTGTGACGGCAAATTGACTAAAATCCCAAAACGGGACTTTATTTTTTGCATGTGAGAAGACGGGGCAGGTTGGCACTTGATCCCCTATAGAATAAGTCCTCGTTCAGAGTTTTTCTCTCAGGCATATAAGACCTGGCATATTATCTGAGGGATTAATTTAGGGCCAGACCGTCCGCCGCTGGCAAGGGGTTCCAAATTTCACACTATCCACACACCCACCAGGTCGCTTTCTTTCCTTCCCCTAGACAATGGAAGAATATGGACCTATAGGTTTAGTCGTAATAATATTATATTGTAGTAGTCGGCAACTCCAGTTTCCCGTGTGATATTTTTAAGAAATTAATAGGACAACTCTAAGCAAGATAACATAAGGCGAATAGAAGCTGAAAAGGAAGCATGAAGTAACAAATTCGTAGAAGATACGGCAAAGAACAACTTCGACCACGTGGTAACTTTAAAAATACAGGAATCCTTTACTATACAAAGAGATACACTTTCAAAGTGTCAAATATGTATAATGAATTGAACAGTCCATGGACATAAATGTCTTTCTTTTCTGTTCTTTCGTTTTCCTTCAAATTGAGAGAAAGAGAGAGAGTGGTATATAAAGTTTGGGTATAAAAGAGAAATGGCCCCAAAGTTACTTATCTTATTTTTCAACGGGGTTCCACTGGAGAATCTTTCTTCTTTCACGGGCTAATAGACTTTATTCTATTTTTTTTACACTGGCTTGAAGAACCTGGGGTCCCTCATGTCTCAGATATTCTTTTGTCTTCAACCCGGAATACTGGCTATGGTTCGTCTGCCCGCTACGAACCCTGCCAAACGACTAACATTTCTTCTTGTTTTTTTCGCCGATGGGGAGAAGGGTGCCACTTCCGTTTTAGGGCCCCAGCCAATCATTTGGCTTCTACCTTCCTCCTCCCCCCCTGGTCAGGCGATTTTGTTAGGGCTACTAGATGTCACCCAAGTCAGGTTACTGTTAATTCAAACAGCAGTCATCCCACTTCCATCGTCTCAGTGGGATATCACGTGACAATATACACTACTTATTTACATATATACAACAAAATGAATTAAACAATTAAATGGAAGTACTATTTGACTCATAACCTTAAGGATATTAATTTTTTCTGTCGAAGTAATTGTACACCCTATCTGCATGCTGAGAAAACACAATTTCATTTTGCAAAAATGCTTCTCTTTGTCCCATGTAGATTTCATTTTTGCAAAATAAAATCTAATTTCTGAAAGAAAAAAAACCTAACCTCATAGTAAAACATTAATTTAATTACACACATTCAAGAAAAAAGTTTAGAAAGCCAGACTGACATGTTTCACTAAAGGGGAAGAGTCATCAAAATGCAAATTAATTCATAACCAAAAATAAATCTACATGACAAAGGAGAGAAGCATGATAATTTACACAGAGTGTGTGAAAGATTGATTTTAAGTTTTTCTTGTTTTTTTCTTTTAATTAACTCTATCATGAAAAAAGAAGTGGATAGTGCTCTGACCTGTGAAGCACACTCCTTTTTTTGAAAGTATTTTCTGATAAAAGAATCGTCACATCCAAGATACATCCGAGTCTAAGAGAGAAATAAGAAACAGTGAAAACCATCCATTATAACTGGTTGTCACTTACCAAGAGGTATTAGCAATAGATATGTAGTGAATGTAAGAAACAAATTCAGTACTTTTCAAGAGATATGTGAAAGACATACTTCTATATGGAAGCAGCAGCAGAGTGTATACCAACCAAACCAAGACCCAAATGTAGTTTTATGGGAATCAATAGGGAAAAACGAGAT
This sequence comes from Sepioteuthis lessoniana, assembly GCA_963585895.1. NCBI lineage: Eukaryota > Metazoa > Mollusca > Cephalopoda > Myopsida > Loliginidae > Sepioteuthis > Sepioteuthis lessoniana. The sequence goes on along the minus strand of OY757923.1, from coordinate 97,245,359 downwards.
AACTTAAAAAGAAAAAAGCATTCTTATTCAATAAAAGAAACCACAAAAATGCCAACTTGTAGAAACTTCAGAAATCCTAGAGATAACTAACCAACACAAACCTAAAACAGCAATTAGAATACATTCAAGGCCAAATCAATAAAAGTAAAAATTCAGTGGAAGAGAAAATCACAGTAATAGAAGTGAGTGGAAGGAAGAGCATATTAAGAGCAAAAGTAAAAGCTGCTAGCCAAGAAGAAAGACTTCTGAAATGGAAAGAACATTTCAAGAATCTGCTCAGAAACCCTTCTGACAACCCTATCCAAAAAATCATTAATGGCCAAATTAGGACAGTTTATGGAGAAAGAACTTGATGGAGTCTATAAACAAAATATAGTAGAGAAATAGACAAAAGATTGCATTGTTCCCTTCTCCAAAAAAGGAGACCACAGAATCACCAAGAACTACACAGGCATAGCTCTGCCATAGCTGCTAAGGTTTCTCAATCATATCCAACCTGTAATCGAGAAAATTCTTAGTAAAAAATCAGATCAGCTTTCAGAGAAATTGATCCACAACCTCACAGATCCTGACAATCCAATGAATATGGGCAAAGAATCTTGAGGTAAAACTATTTTTTGTCGACTTCTCCAAGGTATTTGATTCCATACACAGAGGAGAGATGGAGCAAATACAACTTGCATATGGTCTCCCCTAAGAAACTGTTACAGCTATAATGATGCTTTACAAAAACACAAAAGCAATGGTTTACTCGCCTGATGGAAACACTGATTTCTTTGGCATTGTTGCTGAAGTTTTGCAAGGAGATACATGAGAACAATATTTGTTTATAATCTGCCAAGACAATGTACTTTGAAAGTCAATAGATCTATTAAAGAAAATGGATTCGCATTAAAAAAAAAGTAAGAAGCAGATGATATCCTGCAGAAACTATGATAGATGCAGACTATGTAGATGATCTAGCACTTTTTGTAAAAACACAAGCCCAAGTAGAATCCCTACTGCAGAGAGCAAGCAACAGGAGGCATTAGCCTCTATGTGAATGTAAATAAAACAAAGTAAATGTGTTTTAGATAAAAAGGAGCAATTTCCACAAGTTATAAAATTAGTGGACCAATTCACATAGCTTGGCAGCAACATCTCATC
>OY757923.1:97224213-97236713 GCA_963585895.1 Sepioteuthis lessoniana | reverse complement strand
ATTGTCAAACAATTGTTGGTGTCATATTATCATATAATTCAAAATAACATCATTGAATCAATGTGGTTTTAATTTTTGATCACTTAGATGTTACAATAACAGCATTTTCTAAAGAAGCATTTATGATTTCCCAATCTTTTGTGGAAGAGGTAATTTCTGGCCTGCCATCTTGGTGGATTTCTGTGGGCAGTAAAAGTCCTAAGTACAAACATTCAAAATGTTTTTCACTTACTGATCATGTCTCTTTTAAACAAACACATAGTTGTTTCAAATTTCTTCTTTCAGTTGAAGATTAATAGTTTTGTTAGTCATAATTTCCTAAAAATATGTTCTAAAATGCCATGGAATAAAATTCTAAGAGAATTTTAATTAAGTTAAGCATAGAAAGAGCCTTCACAATAGCTATGGTTTTTGGTTCCAACTGTTTTTGTAATGGTGTATTGATCCAACCTCTCCATCATGGGCAGGATATTACACAAGGTCAATTTTGAAGTGGAGGAAAGCTGGTTTGAATTCAGAGTTTTACTTCACCTAGACTGGTCGCTTAACCAAAGTTAAAGAACCTAGTCTAGTTTGCTATTTACCCAAAGCTGGGGGAGAACAGATAGGTTCTTACCTTTTTCAAGGGTACAAACAGCCATGACAAGGATTGAATTTGGATGGCTGATTCCATTTCCTATGACACAATAATTGTATCTCTACTCATAATGTAAGAGAAATCCGAAGTGGCACATTCTGCATTTAAACATCAACATGGCTTATATAGCAGACTGGCCGAAGAAAAAAGAAAGTTAAATAGAAATAAAACATTCCTAAAACAAGTTTTACCTTGTTCAAAGTAATTATAGATGACTAAATAAAAATCAAAGCTGTTGGTTTTCAACAAGTAATGCAGAACTAATGGTCAATTATTTCATTAGCAATTTCAGTAAAAATACATTAATATGAGAAAATTGACAGGGTTAAGGGACTGATTACAACATGGAGGGGGTCAAATTGAAAATGATATATCCAGCATTCGAACTAAGTGGTGAGAAGCAAATGGTAGTGGAGGGATCTGTGGCAACATAATTCAAGTTTACATCATAATCAACTTCAAGAAATTTTTCCAAACAATATACTGTTGTCATTAATGTAAATTCCTAATTCATTATCTACATGTATAGATAGAAAAAAGAAATATATATATATATATATATATATATATATATATATATATATATACACACACACGCACACACACACATACTTATATACATACATAAACACATACACAAATATACATATATATATAGTTAAAATTAATGCACATGCCTATATATATATATATATATATATATATATATATATATATATTTAAAAAAATGGGTTGGATTTTAAACTGAACCAAATTTAAGAAATCTTGTAAGACAAGTAAAAGAAATTCAATAAAAATCTTGTAAGACAAGTAAAAGAAATTCAATAAAAATGATTATTAAAATAAAGTCAGCCAAAATAAATACTCACACACATTCAGAATGAAATAAGTTAAAAACCTTATTTCATGATACAAACATAGAAATTGCAAATGCCAGTTTTATGATGTCTTGATCGTCAGGAGATTTAGAAACTTTTCTCTCCCCAGATGATCATGAAACTGGATATTCTGAGCTGTATGTTCATTTAGAAAAAAGTTATTTTATTAGTAGCTCTATCTTGAATGCTGAGCACAATTACAAAAATGGCTACAAGACAACTTACTTTATATTTTTTTGAATATTCATCATATATATGTGTGTGTGTGAAGTTGGTTGGTTAGTGTTTCATTTCATATTAACCCCGCCGGGTAATTTCATGTGTATAAATATATATAAAGTTTGTAAACAAATAATTTTTACTATTTTCAAACAAGTTGTTTGCAGTCTAATGGTTTCAAGTATTGCTGTTTAACATTACTAATTCTATTTATCAAGTATTCCTGTGTAGCATGAATAATTTGCACACGGCAATATGGTTTTAAATAAGTAATAATAATCCTCAGTCAATGACTGAGCAGATCTATTTGGCCCATTTGGTCAGGGTGGACCTAGGAGTAATGGCAATGAAGGGGTTAATCTACATTCGTCAAAGCTCCAGAACTGGAGCCTCATCATCAGATCCAGTTTAGTGTCATACCCAGGGGACACACGGGGGTGGAGGTCTTACTCTTCTGTTGAGATGCAGTCAGTATACTCAACAGCCCCAGCCAACAGAGCAGTGTGTGTGTGTGTGTGTGTGTGCGAGAGAGAGAGAGAGAGAGAGAGAGAGAGAAGGAGGGTGGATCAATGAGTTTGTAGCAGAAACATAAGAAAAGCATTTATCTTACACTTGGAAGCCTTGATGTCAAATTCTGAAACTTTTACAAAAAGTCAAACCAAATCCTTTTTATTTAATTCATTCTTTTTGGATGTCAAATATAGTAGACTAGTTGTTATATGAAACTTATTGCAATTAGCTTTCCAGTCAGACTGAACTTTGTCAACTGATCTCTCTTCTTTTTTTAACAGTCAGTATTTTCAATGCACTTGTTTACAATATTGTAAAAGCAGAACAAGGTGTAAGAGGTGGGGGTATGGTTTGGTTTCTTTGTTTAATCATATATCAACCTTTGTGTATAATTAATGTGAAAACCATCCTTGTAGATTAACAATAGTCATACAATTTATCTCATAGGAAGGATAAAGAGGGATGAGGATATTAGCCTGAAAGTGAATGTAACGGCACAACTGGAGTTTGAGCTCACTATGATGTTGAAGTCCAAAATGTTCGTCATTAACTCATGGGGTCTCCCCCACTCTGTGTGTGTGTGCATTACCTATTTTTTAACATAATCTCTCTTATCAATGTTATTTAGTAAATAGTATATAGATTGTACATTTTAGGGAAAATTTCATATACAAATTCAGCTACTGAATACACATTACACTACAAACTCACTGATCTCTCTCTCTCTCTCTCTATATATATATATATATATATATATATATAGGCAGTATTATCTTTTAAATAGATACAAAGTGTCTGTCCTATTCTATCTTTGATCAATTTAAGTCTTCATTTGAGTCATTCTATTTTTGGATGGAGTAAATTTAGGAAAGTTATATTTTTCCATAAGTACTTTCAGGGAGGGGGAAACTGGAGCCATCTTCTAGGGAATGAATAATGAGATGACAGATATGACAAGTTGTATACATTTATATAGAGTAGGAGGAAGGACAAGTGGGAGAAGAATTTAAGGAAGAAAAGAATTTTATGAGGGTAAGAAGAAGAAGAAACATCGAATGACTCATATGAACACTTCAATGGATCAGATAGAATAGGCAGACACAGTGTTTGTTCTATTTAATCAAACATAAAGGTATATAAATGATACAAACACAATAAAATAGTTACTTACTAACACTGGCTTTGTTGTGGCACAAAATCAGAAGTTTTTATATTCACAATGTTTCAGTATATTTGTCCTTCATCAAAATGTGAATATAACAATAAAGACGAAGACAATAGTTTGAATACTCTAAATGATGAAAATTATCAAGCTTCTTCTATAAGATTTTGACAAATAAAGTCAGAATTGTTTTGCACTTAGTGAGAATCAAACTCACTAGCAAGAGTCTGCTAGTTTGGCTAATTAAATAGTATATCAAGTAAGAGGCTTTATTTTTTAAAACTAATTAGCATTAAAGATTTAATATAAGGCCAGAAGAAACAGGGCCACCGAGTGAGAATTCAACTGATTACTTATTAGTAATTGAGAGGCAAGATTAGCTTGTTAACCATTTCCTTATACAATGTACACACTAGTGTGTGTGTGTGTGAATATAATATACATGTCCACTTTCATAAACATAAGTGCAGTTTAGCAGGGCTTAAAATACACTGACTGTATCCCTTGCAAAAGAGAAACACGCGTCTAAAAAAAAGGTGTCCTGGGTATGACACTAAACTGCATCTGGTGGTAAGGCTCTAGTTTTCACTTTGGGCAGTATGGAATCACCTCTTTATTACCATTACTCTTAGGTTCACTCTGATCAGTTTGAAATATCATTGGTTTTAGATAGGAATAATTTAAACTTGGACTGTGTGCAAATTATTTGTTCTAAGAATAGTCATTTAGAAGCTCTAATTGTTTCTAAATGACAATCATTAGGCGTGAGACTATGATCTCCAGAGTCTGAAGAGAGAAGACGGTTTGAAACTTCAGGTTTTTCCAGACCCCACACAATAAACAAAGACGTTCTGACTTAGTTTTATTATAAATCAGTACAAGTGAAAGAGTACTAAAATTTCTAGCAATGTTAAAGAAAGCTTAATAAAAAGCCAAGTTCTTTTTCTTTATTGTCAAGGCTCATTGATAAATGTTGAGATAGATACCCTTGACAAACATCTTTTTTGAGCTTAGATGGTAGAAAATGATTCTTTTGATCAAGACTTTTTTTTACCCCAGTCCCCCACCTCCTAAGCTTACAGTTGCATGGTGGCCTGGAGAAAAAAGCAAAGTGAGATTCTAGAAGGGTCTTTTTCAGCATATACAAGGAGTGTCTTGACCAGAAGAGGGGTGTTTCCAACTTGGGGTTTATATACATATTGTATATTCACCCTGCTTTGTAAGCTGCGGTGTTGAGTTAGGAGCTAAAAGTTTGTCATATTTCAGTGGAGACCATCTTTCATTATCCATTGAACTTCAACAAATCTTGACAATCCATCTTTTCAATAAGACAAACACTACATTGAAGAAATCAGTTAAATGGTGAGGTAATATTTGAGGACAACGGAGTAGTGTAAAATTGGTTCTTGAAACCAAATAATTCCTTACAAAAAAAAAAAGAACGGTTCAGTAAAAACTAACCCAACATGATAATGCTATAAAACCAATTAACTAAAACCAAACCATATCTTTGCTGAGTCACAATAAAATTGGACTGTTGTATATATCATAAACTTTTTACCAAAGAGAGGGATAAATGATAAAAAAATCAACAGTGTATATATATATATATATATATATATATATATATAAAATGTACATGCTCAAGATTTTTTTAGCGACAAATTACGATGACTAAGAATATGCTGAAAAAAATAAATAGCTGAACAAAAAAAGAACTGATCTTTAAGTGTAGACATATCATAAATGTCTCCTGTGTTATTTGCCATCTGACTAATTCCATTGTTTATGTCCCTGTATTTAAAGTGATCTGATTTCTAAAATAAATAAAGGATTGTCAGTTTCATATTTGATTTACTAACCCAATTTCTTGTTTGAAATGCAGGACATCAAGACCCCCCCAAACACCTGCCACTCTTTCACTGTGTGGCAATTTTATATGCTCCACTTTTGGTACATCCAGGCGCTGAAACTCAGTCGGTCAATTTCTACCTTTGGACATCTGAGCACCCGAACCAAACCACATACCCCAGAGGATGTTGAAGTCATCTTTTCTGTAACTTTAAGGACTTGTACTCGATCCAGGCCAGACACAACCAGATTCTCTTACAAAAAGTTTTTTTTATGAAAAAGGATTATCACGTGAACAAATTTCTTGTCATTTGATAAATACCTCATACCATAAACATGGTTGAGTGGCTATTTTTTCTCGTATTTCTGCCCGATGATTGTAAAACCCACATGAAACATGAAGTAACAGCCCATCAAAGTTCATAGTTTAGATATTTGAGTTTTAATCCTCCTCTGTCACAGTAGGAGAGTGTATTGTTATTTGGCTATATATGTGGGTACATCAAGAAGTTTATAACATAATGATAAAAATTGATTCATTTTACACAAAATATTGTTCAACATATTCTTTCCTTGTCAATGCACTTAATTCAGTAATGAACATATATAAACAAAAATGCTGAAATTGTCTACATATTCATTCCTGCAGTTTAATATGCTTAAAAAATAACAAAAAAATTATCAGTAAAGATATAACTTTTTAGCACATTTTTCCTTTGAAAACAATGTATTTCTTTTAATGTCCTTCATTAAAGTGAAATTTTTATTGGCTTAGTATATCATCCATTATCCATGCATTGAATGATAGGAGAATGTTAAAGAAAGATGTTCACAGCATGAAGTAAAGATTAAATGTCTCTATCTTGTTTTTTCTTTTTTTCTTTTTTTTGTAGATTTTGGGAGCTCAGGAACAGGGTATCTGGGGGCTAAGCCTTCCAAGAGTTAATATATACATGCATGAAAAATATCATTTTAATGACTTACTTGTTTTTGTGAAGTTTTAACAAAAACTTTTTTTTCTGAGTCGGGATGACGATTAAAATACTTTCTAAATGTTTGTTCTGAAAAAGAAAAGAAAAAAAAAAGTAAATTATTCATTAAAACATTTCAATACAAAGAGCAGTAAACACAAAAAGGTTTCATGATGACTGAAAATTATTCTTTATTTTTTTTTATCAAGTGACATTTATTCAAGGGATAAACTTTTAATTCAAATGTCAAATTGACTTTAAGATGACATATTTGGCTGCAAATAAATCAAAGAAATGTCAGCAGAAAGAACAGTTGGTAGAAATCTGACTGACAATAAATGTTCATAATACAATGTCTTCTGATTGGTGAAAACAATTAACCACACAGTAGTGCAACCTCTGATTGGCTTCCACAATCTGCTATGGAAATAATGCAGCCTTTGATTGGCTTATGCAATTAGCAAAGGAAATAATGCAACCTATGATTAGCTTCCCAATAACAACACTAATAATTCTAGATTTTCCTCAGCACTTCTCAAATGCAAATCATTACAGTTACTTAGATTTCAGAATTTAAGTTAATATTCAATGTAATCATTGATAACTTAATCAAATTATTACTTAAAATCTTAAAAATCACCTAGAGCTAGAGATGGGCAGTTTAACCCCCCAAAAAACGGCTTTCACAATGTGAAACTGCATTGAAATTTTAAAATGAAACTGAAATCATTTGGTCTAGTGCTATCACTAATTAGTGACCATATCAAAGGAAACACTGTAGAAAAAGACTTCCAGATTTTAATAAAATTAAAATTTATCAACATATATACAATTGTAAAAGGAAAATGTTGAACAAAAATATGATAAAAACATTTAATTGACTTGTTTTAGGAAATAAATGTAAAATCTATTTGTTTAAAAAAGAAATGAAGAATAAAAAAAATATGACAAGTGTGACAGTTGGAAATTTTTTATATCATAGAATGTTTTCAAATAGAAAAAAAAAGGGAAGTACAGCTTGATATCTGGAATCTGTTTGTTTCAGTTTAAAAAAAAACTTTTTGTGGTAAAATTAAGTTAACAAAATAGTGGGAAAAAAATAAAAAATAGTTGCCAGTTTTGATTTAATGTTAGATTTTATGAAGTTGGATTTTTTGCAAGGGTAATTGTTTTCTAGTAAGCTAGTATGCTAATCATGAAATAAAGTTGTTGTAAACAAGAAAACTGAAGGAAGATTTTTTTCATAAATAAATTTGTTTTTAATCAAAGGAATGCACCTAAATTAGACATTAAGAATAATTAAGATAGTTCTTAATTTCACTTTTAAAATGTATGTATTTCCAGATATGTGAGTCTCTAAGGTAAAATTGTTTGTTTTTCGACAAATAATTGTTTTTATCAAGCAAATACACCTAAAATGAGATATTAAAAAATAAAGTTAGTATTAATTTCAGTTTTAAAATGTGTATATTTTCAAAACTGAAAGTCATTTTTTTAAAACCCCAAAGTAAAAATTATTATTTTTAAGCCATTAAGTGTTCAGTGGTGTTCTGTCGATAAAATTTCTTTGAACAAGGAAAATTAATTCATTTTATTTTTACAAATATCTTTATGGTTTTATCTAGCGAATACACTTAAAATCATATATTAAAATAGTTTTTAATTTCAGTTTTAAAATGTGTATATAAAAAAGATCAGGTGATACTCGTAGATTTTAAAAATGAAATTAAAAGCTTTTGATTATTCTTAATATTTAATTTTATGTATATTCGCAAGATAAAAACAAATTTATTTAGGGGGGAAAATAATAACTTGTTGATTTTCCTTGTTTAGAGGAAATTTATTCACAAAGCCCCATTAACAGTTGACTGGTGTACCAGAAGAGAATTGCCATATTCTTAATTATTTTAAACAAGAGGGGTTTCATTTCTTGGCTTTTAAAAGCGACATCATAAACTAATTTCTGAAGAGCTATATTATTTTCTCTCTCAAATGTGTTGTCTAAAGACACAAATATAGATAGTTTATCAATAATTTATTTGAAAGTTTAATAAATAAACTTTAATTTTTATTATTAAGGGACTATTATCTTCATCTTTATTGTTATTTCCACAACATTTCGGCTGATATGTCCTCAGGCCTTCTTCAAGTGTTTGTCAAACTCGGGAACCTTCACGGAACTTTGAACTATGTCCTTTATTTAATCCAAGGAGGATCGCCTGTTCTGATTGCGTTAGTCATAACTGGGTACAAGTGTTAAGTATTCCTGTATTGTTACTCGCCTGCAGTCAGGATTGAACCTGCAACCTCCAGATGATTGTGTCCTCAGAAGGTTAGGGAATCAACGCCTATAACCGTTGTGCTGTGTATCCTGCTGGACATAGCCTACTTTATAATTTTTGAAATTTTATGGGGTTTCAAGGTAATTTTTGTTGTTGTTTGCTATCTGACTTCGTTTTGGGTTACTCTATCCTTACCCCATGTTATCTTGCTGGTTTAACTTCTTGGATATGAAGGCTGTAAAGGAATTATATGGAAAGATAGGAAGAGAAGATAGGAAGCCAAGATATCTTTTATGTTTTACCTTTATTTCTAGGTTCAACAACCATTCAGTGGATGAGGAAATTCTTCCTGAATATAAATTAAATGGTTATGTCTCCCAGTCAAGGGGTTAAAATGTGTTAGTCATTCTTGGGTATATCTGTTCAAATTCAGTGTTCAAGGCATTAACAATGTGTTAGACGTTTTTGGGAGATAAGTCTAAATCTGGTGTTTTCAGTTTTAGTCATTAAATCTGTTATAATATGTCTTAATTGTGATTTTGATGAGTCCATTATTTGGTGCTTTTAGTTGTGGCTCATTGGTAAAAGAGATGACTGCTACTAGTGGAAAGGTTAGCAGACGCATCGTGCCTTCCACCAGTAGCAAGAAAGATTTAAGTGTTGTCACACCACTGGTCACTGCTGAAAGAGAACAGGCCTCTTTCTTTTGCTGAGAAAGTTCCTTTTTGGCGCATGCATTGACCCTTTTCCTATCAGGGTCTTCTGGGAGTTTCTGCATTTTTTCATATTTGCTTAAATTTGATTTTAATTTCCATTTTCTGTCCACAATAAATTCACTTCCACAGGTCAGAGAAGAAATGGGTTGTAGTTTAAGGTGTCTTCTAATTGAGTGTACAATTTCAAGAATATTGATAAAGATTGGTCATTTTGATTTTGTGAAAAAAAGTAATGTGTAAAATTCAGTCTCTAAAAGAAAAAAAAAAATCATATTTTACATTTTCAGCTGTTCGAAGCAAAATACTGTTTTAACTTGAGATAAAAATCAATTCAAAAGATAAAAGCACATGCAAATTACATATTTAGAAAGATCATTTAATTTTTTTTCTAGTATAGCATATAAATATTTTTAAGATTGGACCAGAAATACATGAGAAATTGCAAGTGGAATTGACTAAGTTGCAAAGTTGTCAATCTCAAACAAAATCAGATATCAACTTGAAATTACATAAGAAAATGAATGGCTGCCTTCAAAAGCAAAAATACTAAATTAAAAACTGAAAATCGAAAACTGCAGTATCAAGGAAAAAAACCGAAACCCATACCAAAACATAAATTGCCAAACCGCTCAACTCTACCTAGAGCACTTGGGACATGAGTGGGATTAATTCCCTTATTTGCTAAACAATTCTTATCAATGACTGCTAGATGGCATTGCCAAAGCAACAGAACATACCATTACAGAAACAGGTGCTAAGATGTCATAATCTTCATTTGTAAAAACAGCCAGGAGACAAAACCTGTATCATCCTCTGGGACAGTGACTTTTATCCTCAATATACCTCAAGCACATTGAACATAGATCTATAATACATTACTCAATGCTTTGAATTTGTTTTCATATATACTTATATACTTACCTTGTATAAGTGTTCCTCCTATTGGGTGAGTGAGCTAAAATTATCAGCTTGGTTCATGGGGGCCTTCTCCTTAGACAGCAGTGCTCCCTCATCCCAAAAGGGTATAGGTTGAGTTCATTGCTCAGTCCCGGAAACGACCCTGAAGGGGAATGCCAACAGAATCCAAGCATTTTCTAAAAACTGCCATGTGGGAGGTTTGCTTTATGCATAGCTAACCTTGTGTCATATTCTGGGCTAATGGGGAGCCTAATAAATGATTATTTTCACTTATACAGGCATGTTCCATAATTTCACACAACGGACAACTAAGGAACTCTTCTCAAATATGTAAGTCTCTCACAAAATTTCATACCTTTTATTACCTTCATTCATGCTTACATGCCATTCATTTACTCTTTTTGTACCTGATTTCTTTATGTTATCTCTTTTCTATCTAGTTTTACTCCAGTGATAAAATGTCAAGTTGTTGTATGTATAGCCTTTGAATTGATTGTTAAGAGGAAACTACATTCCTTAAATTATAACTCTAATGGGAGACTTTTACACATTTTCTTCATCATTACCATTCCTTTTTTTTCCCCCTCTATTGAGTTGCCAAAGACGACGTGTGTTAGAAAAACTGTATTCATTAACACCTCATCTACCAGGTGTGCAGATATCAAAGGCACTCTTGCAACTAGCTGTGCATGTTGAAAACTATATTCTGTATCTTCTGTAATGCTAAAACATTAGAAGCAAGATAAATCTTCAAATTATGACTAGTGAAATGATAGTTTCATTGACGACATATACAGCAGGTCTCTTCGCGACAGGTTTTTCACGAATGGTAGTATACTGTGGACTGATACATAAAAGCTTAAACAATTTTGTAGCTACTTTTCTAAAAATTCTAAAGCAAAACATTAACAAAGGGTAAAAAATTTACCAAGGAATTCCAGTTTCATCACATCAAAATCTGTAAGTTGCCATATTACTTTACCCGACTACCACTGATATATGGGTGAAACCAAATATTTGGCAAAGTTATAAGGAACACACCCTAAGAGAGGAGCATGTCACAAGATACCCACCAAAAAGCAAATGCATGTGTTAAAACCTAACAGCACAAAAGATGCTGGCAGTGAAAACATGAAATGGATCCAATAAATAATTTCTTTTTTAAAGGGTTACCTGCTGCCTATATCAAGTTTAACCCTATGAAAGGAAATCATGAAAAAAATATGAGAAACAAAAGAGAAATGCAAAATAAAAGGGAACAAGCAAACACACACACACACGCACACATATATTGATAATGTAGTCATATGGTTTACTATATTTCTAAATAAAAAGTGTGCAATACAGGTGACAGAGCAAACAAAGATATAAGTTTGATTAGCATAGACACAGAGTCAACAGCACTAAGTGAGTGTAAGTTTTGTTGCCTATGCAACCATCAAAGCAAGAGCTCTTAATCTGATGGTCAAATAGGCAAGAAACTAACAGTCACTAAATACTGTTGACTCTGTGTCAAATCAAAATCAGACCAAGATAAGTATAAGCTTATGTCATTGGATTAATGGTTCATTTTTTTAGGACAATATTAACTTTGTACAGTAACTAAAGCTGGAAATGCACAATATCCAAGAGCAATATATAAGAAATGGCTACACAACCAATTAATTTCTTATTGAAGTCAGATGCAAAGGCTTTATTGTTAACTCATATCAGTTAGTCATCAACAGAAAAGAGGAAATATATTGAAAGACTAAGTATACATATGTACACGTGTGCACATATATATATATATATATATATATATATATATATATATATATATATATATATATATATATTATTTGTGTATATGTAAATGTACACATATACATACATACACTCATATATGTATATGCATACATAGATATTCATAAATACACACAAACACACATATATACATACACACTAACATAAAACATATATACGTATATATATATATATATATATATATATATATATATATATATCTGATAAAAATAAGTGAGTGTTTGATTTATCCATCTTTCCCCTTTATCGTCTTGTCAGATTCACCACAATCTATCATTTCAACATAAATATATATGCACATATATTGTAAAGAATTAAATTAAAAAGGGAAGCAACAATACAGCAAGTAATTTAAAGTTCTTCCTCATAGACTTCAAAAACTTGGGTCGGACCTTCACACGTCTAAATACTCCAAACATCTTAGAATGGCAAACACACATAGATATCATTGTAAGAACAACAAAACACACAGCCACTACCCAATAAATTTGAATGGCCAAACAAGAAAATATATGGTGAACGACTACTCACATGAAAAAACAGTGCAGCA
>OY757923.1:97184213-97221713 GCA_963585895.1 Sepioteuthis lessoniana | reverse complement strand
ATAATTACTGGATGCTATAAAAAGACCCACTAAACAAATCTTTTAAGTTTCAACAGTGATCAAAAGGTTTTTGAGGAACCTCATTCATTATTTTTCAATTTAATCCGTAGAGCCCTTGACCCTAGACACAACATATCCACAAACTCCAAAATATGACATAATTCCAATAAATAGAAGTCAATAACTTTTGATTGGCAAAGTGTCATATTCTGACGTTTTCTTGCTTACGAGTCTGCACTACAATTTGTATGAGAGTCATTCAATAAATAAGGTGAATATTACCTAAGGAGTTGGCAATTGGAAGCACTGTTTACAGTTGCAATTTTTTCAATGAACTCAATAGTAATGGGTTCTTTTATGTCTCAGAACATTGTCAGCATGACCTTCTTTACTGACTGCTGCACCCAGAACCTTTTCTTTACCAGAGAGTTAGTGTTTCCACTCCATTAACTGTCTTTTTAACTTGGGTTCATAGAAGCAAACCCATGTTTAGCCCATTTGCAAACAATTCTTTAAACTTAAAATTTCTTCTCTATACACCTCACATATTTTTGTGTAAATTTCATTGTTTGCACACTGATTTGCCACCATTTTGAATAGTCTCAAAACAAATATTTTCACATTAAAATAATTTTTTTCTATGAAGTAATTCCAAACAATGTAAAGTTTATGGAAAACGACACTGAAAAAAAAAAAGATAAAAAATAATTAAATAATTTTTTTTGTTTTTTCCAAACATTTTCCTCTTCTTTTTACTATAGTTTTGTAGATACACTCATATACATCTTCAGACTGAGATAACAAAATTCACATGCACATCAAAAAAAGAAGTATTAAGCTTTTCTCACATGCATTACTCCTAGGTTCTATGTGACCTGGAGAGTTGTACTTCTCAAGATGGCTCGAATAGATCTGTTTAAAAATTATTTGTATTTCAAAAAATTATGTGCCAAAAAAATCTCTTTAGAAGCAACTACACAAAAAATTTATATATAAACTAAAATGAACAAAAATCCTTAATTTCTAGGCATTAAATAACCCTAGACATATTGAGATGATATTAAAGACTTCTCCTGCAAAACAGGGGTGTCCTCCTGGGTACGACACAAAATTTCATCTGATAGTAAGGATCTAGTTCTGTAGAGTGTGAAGTACCCCTTCATTGCCATTACTCCCAGATCCACTCTCTGAGTCAAATAGATCTGTTTGCAAATTATTTTTTATTAGTACTACATTTTCAAAAAACCTCATAAAAAACTATAGAGAAAAATAAATTATACAAGAATACAATGTATGCAAATCCCTAACTTCTCAGCATAAAATAACCCCAGATGAGTTGACATGTCACTAAAATCAATCAATCAATCCTGACCCCAAAATAAGGGGCTTATAGTGTATAGAGAAATAGTGTTCAGCCTGAAATACCAGGCACAAATGCTGTAATGTTCTTTGCTGGAATTATCACAAATATTCTTCTAAATAGTCTAGAAAGCTTTACTGATAAAATGATTATGCAAATTACTTACATGAATCAATATGATCAATTTAAAACGACATTTTCTACTGTATGAATAATTTTGTCTTTTCCTATTTTACATAATTCATCTGTCCAATTTGTTGTATTTAACCTGTTGTTCTGAAAATTGAGTTTAGTATTCCTATTTTTTTTTTTTTTTTTTTTTTTTTGGCTTATCAACATATAAAAATCCTGGAATTATATGAGCATTAGATACTGAAAAATGGATAGAAATATTCAAAATTGATTGGTGTATGAATAATTTCATCATTGACTGTATAGAAATAATATCAAAGGGAAAAAAGGTCAAATAAGCATTGTAATAAAAAAAAGAAAGATAATATTAACATTTTCTTGTGTACAAGAAACAAAATAAAATGTTCAATATAATATCCATCTAGGCTTTGTTAAAATTTAAAGTTCAATCTATACTTTCTTTGAATTAAAAATTTCTTTTTTTATTGCAGTAGGTCATTTAATTTTGTGTAACAAGGAAAAGTTAGAGGGAAAGGCTATCTGAACTTATAGAAAAAGGAAGTTAGGTAAATAAATGTTTTCTTATCTTTGTGTGCTAAAGAAATTGTTCTATTTTCTGGTTGTATAAGTATCTGACGATGAATATTTCATATGTAAAGTAGGTCTCTCTGATGTAGGTTGTCATCTCCGAGTGGTTTGTGAGTGTGGTACTTAACTGATTAAGCC
The DNA here is from genome assembly GCA_963585895.1 of Sepioteuthis lessoniana. Taxonomy (NCBI): domain Eukaryota; kingdom Metazoa; phylum Mollusca; class Cephalopoda; order Myopsida; family Loliginidae; genus Sepioteuthis; species Sepioteuthis lessoniana. The sequence continues at coordinate 97,219,495 of OY757923.1, read as the reverse complement.
AGCATGAGATTCATGGTCATTTTATAGTGGGAAGCCATGTCCAAATCAAGACTTGTGTGGCTATTTCTAAAATGCTTCATCCCCGAGACATTTCTCATAATGAAGCACTTCATGCACCAAGCTCTTAACTCAGCCCTGCAAAGCAAGTATTGCCTGGGGGAAAACCTCCCACAAAGCCAGTATGTGACTCATGGTCATTTTATAGTGGGAAGCCATGTCCAAATCAAGACTCATATGTGGTTATTTAAAAAAAAAATGCTTGTTCCCGAAAACATTCCCCATACTGGGGCGTCTCAACCACTAAGTTATTAACTCAGCCCTACAAAGCAGATATTGCCTAAGGAGAGAGCCTTCTGAGACCAGACATGTCACTCAATACCACTCACCCAAGATGAGCCTGAATAAGGGCACCAGTAGCTCATGGGTGTTTTAATTTTCTGCTTATATATACCTGAGGTAGGCTCCAAATTCAGTATTCTTTAATAATCTAGTTTACATAGGAAGTGTTTTTACTGGTTGTTAATTTTAATAATGTTTTGCATTTTATTTTGGGGTATGCAGTGAGTCAATGTGCAGAAGATTTATTTTTATCCTTTCAAACTTAGCTGTTGTTGTATTCACAGCTGGTTAAGTACTTTTTTGGGGTTCAACAATTCTTGAAAAGGACAATGACTAAAAAGGAGGTTAATTGGTAAAGCAAAGAATAAACTCAATCCACAAAACTTGAATAAAATAAAAAAGGATTGTTCGACTTATACTCACTTTCAATTAATAAAAAAAATTTGCGATAGGATATTTGCTTAAAAGCATAAATAATTAAATCTAGAATTTGATCCTCTGAATCCCTCAATAGGGATAAAAATCCAACACGCTAGCAAGTTAAAAAAAAAATACAAGCATATATCAACAGAAGCCATAGAAAGCAAAAATGGTGGATGTGAAGTAAGGTGAATGAATCCAAAGTTGGATCAATGGCGAGCGTCACCAAATGCTGTGCGGAAGAATCTCACAGGTCAATGGCCAAGATCAAATAGTTCAGTCAGGAAAACTACTGTTATTCATTTGTAAGGGTTGCATCTACAGTGTGGAACGATAAAATTGTCACCCTAGAAAAGATGGCATGATTCCATTTCCGTTTAATGAAAACTGGTTTTCTTCTTTTGTTGCAGACCATCTACTAGTTGGTCAGTTGTGTACGAATCCCAAGAGCAATAAGAGCCTTCTATCATGTCTGAAAGTGACACAATGTTCAACGAGCGAGATTGGAGATGCGCCGCTGTACAACACATGCTCTCTACCAATCCAAGTTATGACAACAGGACCATTGCCAGCACCTTCAAAATACAAATCTGGATTGCCATGAATAACAGGGACGTGCCCAGGGTGATGAAAACAATGTTTCCGGCTACGGTTATGGTCTTTGGTGTGGTTTCAAGTGAGGGCCACATCATGCCACCTCACATCTTCAAAGTCGGCTTGAAAGTCAAACCAAAGTGTACCTGGATGTGCTGAAGAGTGTGGTGATCCCCTGGTGCAATCAGGTGGCCGGTGGCAGACCCTGGATGTGGCAGCAGGACTCTGCGCTGGCCCACAAGTCCAAAGAAACCCAGAAGGAGTGCTATGACTTCTCTCACTGGCCCCCTCCTCCCCTGACCTGAACCCGCTGGACTACTTCGTTTGGTCATACATTGAGAACATGACCAACATGACCTCCCACAACACCAAAGCCAGCCTGATTGCCGCCATCCGCTGGCACTCGTGGAAAAGGCATGCTCCTAGTTCCGGATCCGTATCGAGGTGGTGATTGAGGCTGAAAGCGGCTACATTGAATAGATGTCAGCTCTACTTCATAATCAAGTTACTTGAATTGATTTTTTCAATAAAAGTTTTAAAATAAAGCTGTAGTGTTGTTTTCTTTAGGACGACCATTTTATTGTTCCACTCTGTATTGATGAAACAAAAAAAAAAAACCCCAGCAAACAAAAGATCACCATGACTCACAATCAACCTATATGTCCAAACATTTTTCATGCATTTAAACAAGAGGCACACATTCTGCTGAGGTTGGAGCTCTACCACCAGCATTTGAAAAATCAGCTGCAGATCTCAAACCGAAAGATGAAAAAAACGTTGCTCAGATAATGACATTCAATATTAGGACTTTAAACACAATAAACCAGTTATCTAAGCTGACAATAATATATATCTATATATATATATGCATACATATACATATATATGTATAGATATATCTCTTTCTCTGTGTATGTATATATATATATATATATATATATATATATGTATGTGTGTGTGCGTATGTGTGTTTGTCTCTCTCTCGCTCTCTCTCTGCCCTTTCTTTCTGTGTGTGTATATATATATATATATATATATATATATATATATATATGCATATATGTGTGTGTGCGTATATATCCTTAGTCTTGGATTCTGATTGAGATTGAACCAGCCAACTCAGTTAATATTGGATAACCCATAATTGTGCTAATGATGCATTATCAAGTAATGAATATATCTTCTTACCACTAAAACAGAATGAGAGAGAGAGAGAGAGAGAGAGAAAGAAAATTAGGTGCAGTATTAAACAGTATCTTTTATTTAATCTGTTTTACCACACCTACCACCCTGTCTTCTACTTACTGTCCCTCTTAAATCATTGACTTCATTCATTGACAGGATTCATCAGTTAGGCTGAAAGTCTTGAGACAGTGACCTCTTTTTTTTCAGTGCATTACAAACCTGTCTAGAGAAGCTGACCAGGATTTTTGACAAATCTTTGAAATTAGTATGTACTGAAAATGTGCTTGTGTATGTTTGACAATTTGGAGGTGAAATTAAAACCTATTCAGAAAACTGTTTTTTTTTTGGGGGGGTCAACTTCAATTAGATAAGAAGAAAAATAAATTAAGATTTTTCTAGAAGATTTGACATTTGTTTTTTTTTTTTTTTAATTTTATCTTATTTTGTTCTTATTTCTACACAAGAGTACAAGATCCAGGTTGCTGGTAATGAATAACTTATACAAATTACCTTGAAATTATTGTATTGCATTTAAGTGTTGATGGAGGCTTTGTGAATATTACCAGAAATATCTTCGAAAAAAAAACTGTGATTACAGTGTTATGTAACAGCTTCTATCACCATCACCCCTAGTTACCCATAGAAAATGTATAGGCAGGATAGACAGATGACAGGTCAAAATGCCTGAGAAGGTCTGCATTTTAACTTTTAGTTGTTGTTCTGGAAAATTATAGAGCAAACATATTTTTTGAAGTTTCCTCTTCTCTTTGAAAGATGAACTAATTTATCAAAACATGAATAACTATAGGAAGCAAATTAGGAATGTATGACTGTTTGGTTCATTCATCATCTGGGATAAAATGGCAATCTGTCTCGTTCACCAAAATGCTACAACAAGGGGGTGGCTTTGGCATTAAATAACCCACAAAGATTGTTATGCCATTAAACAAAGAAACATAACAATTGTAGTGAATGTAGTTGAGAATGTACATACAAACCCACTTCATGCTGTATTCTCAATTCACTTGAAGTTGATTTTCAGTAAATTTGGAAAATAAGGAAATAATATTTGTATTACTAAAATTCTCATTATTTGTGAAATACATTTATATATACGCATACATACACAATGGTTTGCTATATTTATGAACAATTTGTGGGCAGTATCAGTGATAGAGTGTATGTAGATCTAAGTTTGAATAGTGTAGTCACAGAGTCAGTGGCACTTGATGACAACTAGTTTCTTGCCTATGTGATCATTAAACTAAGAATGGTTTGATGATCACAGTGTTAAAAAAAATTGGTGGTCGCCAAGCACCATTGGACTAAGTGACTATGCTGTTCTTGCCTATGTGATCATTAAGACTAAGAATGGTTTGATGATCACAGAAGTAAAAGAAATTGGTAGTCACCAAGCACCACTGACTTAGTGACTACGCTATTCAAATTTATATCTGGATGGACATTACACAAGATGCTGCATGCTATTTTGAACAAATTCTGGGAGCAACTCCCTACAAAACAGAAACTGAAAGGCCACTTATCCCCCCATCACACAAACTATTGAAGTATGGCTTGCAAGACATACTGGGCACTACTGGAGAAGGAAGGTCCAACTCATATGTGATGTTGTGATGTTCTCCAGTGGACTTCTTCACATTAGTGGTGAGTATCTATGTGTACTTCCTACCAGGCAGGATTTGACACAAGGTCTTTTTTATAATGGGAATTTAGGGGAGGGATAGATTGGAGCATGAATCAAAACTCGTGCACTGCTGGTCATAGGATCACTAGGTGCAATGTAAACTATGCTAACCTTTGCTAAGTTTCTCGGCACAAAGCCAGGTGACCTTGCTGTTCATAGATTCACTAGACATGAAGGTCCAGTGCAATGTGAATCTATGCTGATCATTGTCTGACCTCCCAGCACGTATGCCAGGTGGCCTGGTGCCAGACCAGAATAGCTGAAAGTGGTGTCCAACAGGCAAAAATTAATATTTGTCAACTTTGTGTAGACACTGGGTCCCATCTAAATGATTTATCAAGAGCAATGGCCAATAGGGATGGATGGCAAGAGAGATTAAAAGGAATCCATGCTGTTGTCATGTGTTGATGATGATAATGATATGTATCCAGCAAAAACGTATTAAAAGAAAAACTTTAAGTCTTTCACACTTAGAAGTGATTATCAAGTTGCACTGTAATGGAAACGTGTTTATTACACGATACTTTGTTCTTTCAATTTGGGTAGGCAAATCAATCTAGGAAAAGGAAAAGTCTGAATTCAAACCAGCTGTACTCTACTTAAAAATTGACCTTGTGTTGCATCCTGCTCAAGGTGGAGGGGTTGGGTGAATATGTAAACTTTATTAGGAATGTAACTGACAGCAATTCAGGGTTGTTGAAAAAAATCTGTTGGTCTAAATTTATTCAGGGATTGTAATCAGTGAAGTGAAAATATATTGGTGTCTTAAGGGTTAATTAAAACCACTGAATAGATGAGCATATGCATCAGGAGCTATAGTAACATGCTAAAAGTATGCATTGTTTGGGCATTGATATCCTATGTCAGATCATAACTGAATTATTTGGTTTGCTTAGGTTGGATTTTATGGCATATCAACTAGTGTAGGTTATTTAATGCCAAATTCTCTTTATGCATATTAAATATATGTGATTTGTAAACACATTTTTAGTAATTTAGTTAGTTTACTGGTGAACACTTGGTGTCAGGGGAGCTGTTCCCAAAGGTTTTAACTACTTTGTAGGGTTGAGTTAATTGCTCAGTGTCTGAGGTTTCTCATTAGGGAAATGACAACAAAGCCAAGAATTTTTTTTTCTACCTTGCATGGGTTTTGACATGTGCACTGCCCCCACATTAAAATGACCTTGTGTTGCATTTCGGTATGGTGGGATGTTGTATTGTATAGCCATTTACGCAAATATATGCATATATGCAGAAACATAATCAACTGATAATGACAACTTCAACAAACGAACGAATACACTTCTTTACAAAAATATAAATCTCTCACACTTTATTTTCGAAAGGGTGATGTTCTGTTGTGTGTGAGAGATGAGTGGAGACAGGGACGGGCTGCTATATTGACCCAAGTTCTTCTCTTGATCATAGCGGCACTTTTACATCTTGGCTGGGTTGCTCAACTGTGGGTCACTGAGGGCCGTAAAGCCCTCAGTCTGCAAGCTGGTTCTCACGCTGGTATTCCTGTCTCAATTGACTCGACCTGCCTGGGAACCTGCTTATATTATACACCTGCTTCCGCTGTTCTTCCGCTTATTTAGACAGGTGCATCTCTTAATTGACGGCTCGGTCGAGGGTCAATATATAACAGTTGGATGAGTACAAACAAACAACATCATGTGATCCATAGAAGGTCACCATTATTATTCCTATGTTAACAACATAAATGAGATTAATGTTGACTTGAGACAGATAATTATTAACTTCCACAAGTTATAGCACCATTTCAAATCGGTTAGCTATCCCATGATCTACAGTACAGTCCGTTATAAAGAAGTTTAAACAGTTTGGCACAACAGATAATTTTCCTGGGTGTGGAAGAAAACCCAAATTGTCACTGAGAATTGTTAAAAAACTGTCATGACGTTAATATAAACCTAAGAAATATTTTGAAAGGCATTGCCAAATGTTCAGATATGATGGGCATCAGCGTAAATACGAGGTGGATACAATAAGTTTCCAGACTTTTTTCATATGGGCACTTTTATTGATAGTACACACATGAAACTCTAGTCCCCTTCGAAGTAATCCCCTCCGGCTGCAATGCACTTGTTGTAGTGTTCCTACAACTTCGGGAAGGCCCCATGGAAGTCCTGTTGTGTGATCGTGTCTATGACCTTCGTCTCAGCCTCTTTCATCTCCTCAATTGTCTCATAACGACAGCCTCTAAGTTTTTCCTTGAGCTTAGGGAATAACCAAAAGTCACAGGGAGCAAGATCTGGACTATAGGGAGGCTGAGGAACTGTCTTGATGCCCATCTTGGTCAAATAGTCTGTGACAAGGATGAGCACCCTTGGGACAAATTTCGCGCAAATCTTCCGCATCTTCAGTTCCTCACAAATAATTGTGTGTACAGTTCCCACACTGACATCAAACTGTACACTTATTGTCTCTATAGACGCACAATGGTCCTTATCCATGAAATTCTTTATTTGGCCAATCAACTCTGGTGTTCTGACTTCCTTACTCGTCCCACACCTCTCATCATCCCCCAGACTCCCTGCTGTCCTTGAATCTCTTATGCCACTCAAAAACTGATGCTTGATTCATGCAAGATGCTCCAAAAGCAGTCTAAAGCATTCCATACATTTCTGTGGCATTTTTTCCAAGTTTATCATTCTTTTAAAGTGTCCTCATGTCCAGATCGCATATTTGAAATTCACCAGCTGTGACAATCAGGCTTTAGTAGGGTGTATTCCAATTGCTGCTGTAGCTGTTCATTTGAACCTGAAATCCTAAAAATTGGTCAGTCATCTCATAAGGTATATAGCAATAACATACTGAATTTTCAAGAGTCTATGATAATTTTAAATGCCCATACGAAAAAAGTTTGGAAACTTATCATATGCACCTCGTACTTGTACAATACAACATTGTTTAAAAAAAAATGGGTTGTATGGAAACCAACCATGATGAACCCCTCTTCACAAACCATGTTACATTGTTGTTCAGTTTAATTTTGCCAAAATGTTCTTGGACAAAGAAAAGTGCTTTTGGGAACAAAAACTATAGAGTGATGAAACAAAAATTCAGCTTTTTTAACATTATGATGTACAGAAGATTTGGCACAAATAAAGTAAGGCTTTCCTCCCAAAGAAGAGACAGTGCCAACATTAAAACATGGAGGTGGCTTGATAAAGTTTTGGGCTTGTTTTAGCTCAAAGATTCTGGATAATTGATTGCAATAAAAGGAATAATGAAATCTGAAGACTATATCAAAATTCTAAATGAAAATCTATAACTATCAGCACAGTATCTTCTTCTAGGTCGACAATTTACTTTCCAGCAAGATAATGATCCCAAATATACATCTAAATAAATGACTGCATGGCTTCAGAAAAACAAAAATACAGTTCTGCCATGGCCTTCAACGAGTCCTGATTTCAATCCTATTAAAAATCTATGACAAGAATTGAAAGTTTGAATAAATTGTCAATCACCAAAAAACTTTCTGGAATTAGAACATGTAACCATTGATGAATGGAAGAAAATTTCACCCAAAAAAATTGTTCAAATCTCATCAAAAACTTTAGAAAATATAGTATATGAGAAGCCATGCAATTGACTATTAATATGGTGAAAATTGTTTGATATATTCAATTCTTTATACAGTATAAAGTTTTGTTTTCCTTTTTTCTTTATTTTTCTTTGCATATTTTGTAAATTTAACCTATCCTTCTCAAAAGTGAGTTTTATACTCCTTTTTTGGTATTTAACATATAAAGTGTCTGGCATCATATAAGGATTATATTCTAATAAATAGGTCAAAATATTCAATATTCATGAATGTATGTATTATTTCATTGTTGACTATATATATATATATATATATATACACACACACACACACACACACACAAATGTATATATATATATATATATATATATATATATATATATGCACACACACACACACACACGGAGTCAATATTTTTCCTTTTCAGGTTAATGTTGATTTTCTCCGTTTCCCTTCTTTTTCTTTTACTTTGTCTTTCTTTTATTTTTATCTAAGGAGCTTTCTGAGGAATGGACACATCAAATGGGTTGAAAAGAACTTCTATAGGCTCAACATCTACTGGAGTATCATTCTCTTTATCTGTATATGTACATTTTGTTTGATTCAAGTGCCTTTTGTGAACCATTTTTGGTCCTTTGACTAAATATGTCATGCTACTGACTGATTCTTTAGACAATAATTCCAACTTTCTAACATCTTTTTCCTGTCTGATACATTCGGTGAAACACCTTTACACTCACTTCGTAAAATTTATTTTCAGTTTTTTGTTTGACTTTTTTCTTTTGGATATCATCTTGTCAAAGACTGATCTTATTTTCCGTGCCAACATAATTTCTGTCAGAGTCATGGCCAAAGGCTCATTTTTATTTGGTGTAAGCCAATACACTTGTAGAAACTGTTGCAATGCTGTCTCTGTGGATCCACCGTTGGATTTTTTTAGGGCCCTCTTGAAAGTATCTACAAACTGTTCTACTTGGCTGTTGCTTCTAGGGTGGTAAGGGGCAATTATTATGTGCTCCACCATAACCATTTTACAAAATCTCTTGAATTCTTTTGATGTAAATTGGGTGGTATTGTCAGAAATAGTGGAATCTGGGGCCCTGAACCTCATGAACAATTCATGTAGAAACCCAATTACTATTCTTGTGGTTGGTTTCTTGCATCTCAATATCTCTGGCCACTTGGAAAAACTGACTACAACAATCAAATAATATGAACCATTGAGTGAACCAGCTAAGTCAATATGCAGATGTGACCATGGGCAGTCAGTTTCTGGCCATGGGTTGAACTTTATTGGTGGTGCTTTAGCTGCTAAAGCACAGCCTTTGCATGTCTTTATCAAACTTTCAATGTCTCTATCCATGCTATGCCAATACACATAACTTCTCATTAAGCTTTTCATTCTGGATATACGAGGATCCCCTGTGTGGAGTTCTCTAAGAATTTGTTTCTGTGGTGATAGAGGTAATACCGCTCTTTTGCAATACATGAGAGCGTCATTACAAATTGAATATACCTTGGATTCTGTTGTACTCCTGTCTGAGTTTTTTCTTCATTTCCAAAATAAAATTGTCATTTAACGCTTTATTTTTTATTTCTTCCAACATCACGGGTAGTTCCTGCAGAGTATTGCATAGTATTTTTTAAAGTTCTACTTCCACTTGTAGAGAAGCAAGGATCATGTCTTTCAAAGGTTCGCTATTTTTTTGATAAGTCTGGACTATCTGTCTGCATGACACAATTTACTTGATGGCAAGAATTCCATTCTGAAATCGTAATTCAGTAAGATGGTTCCCCATTGCTGCAACCAATTAACTATATGGGTTGGTTGAGCCCAATTGCTATAGTCAACTTCAGATAAAACACCCATTTTTTTTTGAGTCTGTCAAGCTCATCATTGATCTATCTTAACAATGCAAGGGGTACATTCCTTTTCTTTATATGTGAGTGGATGCGGACACACACAAATACACATGGAAGTAAGTCATATGCCAATAGCAGAAGACTCTTTCAGTAAATCTGGGAATAGGAAAAAAAAAAAGAAGCAGAGGTTAAAGGGTCAATTTTGAAAAGAATGTCTGCTTGTATAAGTACAAAACTTTGTAAATTGTGTGTGAAGGAAAAATAAAAGTTTTCTAGATTTTGGTAATCTGCTGAATTAAAGATCAGAACTGGTAACTAAATGTCACCATGAAGACAAATACTTCTAATTTGATGCCAGATTGAACTACATGACTTGGTGTATTAACAATGTAATAGTCACATGACTTAAATATTTTTTGAGAACGGATATTTCCAGTTAAATTATTGGATTTCAGATGTGTTGATATCGATTCACAGCCAATGTTTGGCCATGTCAAACTCAGGTGTAAATTTTATCTGGTTTTATTTTATATTTGAAACACCATGATTACACACACACACACACACACACACACACACACACACACACACACACACACACACACACATTTACAGTTATATGAATTAAGGCTTGCTTCTTAGGTGAGCTTGTCTCTAATAGACTGAGAATTACAAAAAAATCATTAACACTCTGATTAGATATGGCAAAATCAATTAAGAAAATACTTTCATGTTATTTAAGTTCAGATCTTATTAACTAAAAAAAATTATGTAGGTAAATTTTTGCGAATAAATAATTTACTTAAATTGTAATCAGGAATTTATTCCAAATAAATTCATTGTGTTAGTTGGTTGGTTTTATGGCATATCAACCTTTGATAGAAATGTGTGGAAAGTTGGATAAATCAAACACTTAACTCAAAATTTAGATTTTATTTTATCCAACTTTCCATACATTTCTATCATATCAGATTCACTACAAATTTTCAAATCTTTTACAAATCTTTTCAACATATTAACCTTTGTAAAAATTCATTGTGAATCATGTTATTGTTATGCTGTGAAATCCATCAGTCTGAAGAGAAAATGGATCTCTTTTCCAATCTCAGCACAGATCTGGCCAGGCTGTATAGAAGACCAACAGCTGCTCATACAGCAGGTCCCCTTCTCGATAGTGCCGATGTTGTTCAAGGGAAAGGTCAGAGTCCACCTAACAAGACATCAGTATCCTAAACAGAGTTGCCAGAATGAAGTTCAAGACAACCTCAAATTGCTTTGGAAACCGGGTTTTAAATTCAGAGATTTTCCTTCTTCTCGATTGGTTGCCTTACCAAGGCTAGAGAACCCAGTTTGCCAAGTAGGAAAGAAGAGATGGATTTTTGCTTTTCTCAAAGGTATTAGTGTGAAGTGAAATGCAAATGGCCTTATTCTGATTTTGAATGCATATTTTGACTAACACATTTCCCACCGTCCATGACCCTAATATCTGAATCTGCCTTTCACCATTGCAACAAACAAACGAGGCTAAGTAGTCAAAGTAAACAGTGAGAGTCACAGTCAATGAATATTTTCTTTTAGCTCCTTGTCAACAATGTGCCAGTAAAAGATAAATGAAAGAATATTGGATGCTGCTGATTCACCAGAATTAGCACTGAATAGCCATGATGTCTACAGCAAAGTCAGATTTGTTTTCTAAAGACAATGCTGGTTTCTAGTGCAACATATTATCCAACAAGTAGCAAAAATTTCTTACATCTTACAACTATTGTATTCTGTAGCTGATAGGCTATTTTTTCTTTTCTGCCTCCGAAATATGACTAGAGTTAAAGAAAAAAGAAAACGAATAAAAAGGAAAAAATAAAAAAAGAAAAAGAGAGTAAAAAGAAAAAAAAAAGGAGAAAAAAAAGGAAGAAAGAAATCAAATAACATTGGTATGTAGATTCCTATTCACTGTATAAATTGTTATGACTTCTTTGCTTCTCCAAATTGATTAACCAAACAGCCAGGTTTAATCTAATCCAATAGAAAATGAATGAAGAGCAAAAATTTAAAAAAAAAAACAACTTCGAAGTATTGCAATGATTTTTCTAATCAAACTCTTATTCATAACAAATTACAAAAAAAAAGAAAAAGAAAATAATAATGAGAAAAATCATTTACACATCTCAATAACTATTGTCTTCATCTTGAATATTTTATTTGCGACATTTTAGCCACTGTATTCTCCAGCTTTCTTGTAATGTAATTGAACAGCTCATAGAAAATTGAAATTGAATAAATAAATGAATCAGAAAGTCTCCAAATAGCCATGCCAAAGCAATTCTGGTAATTAAAAATGACTAGAAAAAAAAAACCCGGAGGTTCAAAACCTTCTGTGCATGTGTGGAGCGAGCGGAAGCGGATGTCCTTCCCACCGACACCAAGTGAAAGTGAAGAAACGACTCAAGTCTTTCGGGAGTTGATGGCAAGACATGATAAGGTAAAGATGCACAGTTGAAGACCAGCTGTGAAGATGTGAGGAAGCAAAAGTTTAAGTGCTCCATTTTTTGAGGGCGCGCTCCAAAGGGAGGACCTTAGACGCAACCCAGTGGACAAGCATGTTAGAACCAGGAAAAAATTCAAGGTCTGTGTCTGCCCATTTTTTTCTCATCCGGATATGTTGCTTTTCTTTGTTTAGCCGATATGTTCATCTCAGTTTTCCATACTCTTTCTCTCTCCCAGCAGCTACCTAGTTGTCAAAAGATTTGCGCTTTGTCTAAATTCTGTGCATATTTATGTGGATGTGTGCAGCTGTATACACATGTGGTGCTGTGATGTGTTCTGCAGACACTTAAGAGATTAACAAGTGTTATCAAAGACATTTGTTTTGCAAAATACAAAAGAGAAAGAAAATATGGGTTTTTTTGTTTGTTTTTATAAGATGGTCAGTTGTTAAGTTTCAGCTGTGCAAACCTGAACAGGCGTAAGGATTTGATGAATTGTATTTAGAAAAAAATCTAGTTGGATGCGAAAATGCTTCTCATATAGTAAATTATATTAAAAATATGAAGCTAAGTAACTGTGATGACTTAAATGTTGGTTAGGTGTTTAGTTGTGGTTTTGAAATATCAACCTTTGGAGGTTATTTAATGCCAAATCCTCTTTATACATACATATTAGACATATAGGATTCGTAAACAATTAGTTTGTAGATAACAATTTTTAAGCAAGCCAAAGCTCATTTGTTTACATACAGACAAATAGTTTCAAGTATTGCTATCTAACACTAATAGTTTTATTTGCACATAGTTAAATGGTTTCAACTATTGCTGTTTAACATGAGTAATTCTATTCAACATTACAGCATTAAATGGTTTCAAGTTTAGAAAATGATTATATATTTCTATTTAACCCATAGATGGAACCCTAACAGGTACAACCACTGCAGGTCTAAGTGGACCTGGGAGTAATGTCAATGAAGGGGTACTCTAAATTTCCCAAAACTCCAAGACAAGAGCTGCCACTTTATATATATATATAGAGAGAGAGATAGATAGATAGATAGATAGATAGATAGAGAGACAGAATTTTGCTGGTAGTAGAATCAATTTGTATTATTACTGATTCTTGGGCCAATTTTCCATCTTTTTTAATTAACTCATTGGTAAAAAATTACACTAATTAATTTTTTAATGAAGTACTTGATTTCTTTTGTTTGTCACTGTATAATATTCTTGAAAGGTTTAGATTGATTTATTTAATGGCATATCAACCCCTTGTGGTTTATTCAAAGCCAAAATTTGATTCATTTGTCAATATTTGATTGTAATCATAATAATATTTGCAATGCTTCCATTGTGATCATTTTTTAAAAGATGTGACAAGTTGTAAATGTGACAAGTTGCACTACAGTCCTGAATTACCAGAGAAATTAATTGTAAAAAAAAAAAAAAATCATTGCAAAAGACTGATAACTTCTTAGTAAAAAAAAAATTACTGTTTAATGGCTCATTTCTTTTGCTTTGCCACTGTATAATATTTTCAAAGGAATTTTTTTTGTTGTTGTTGGAGGTGGATACAGAGTGGCTTTTTGACAAAAATACCTTTTATTTCCAGCAAAGCTTTTTGAAAATACAACAAAATTATGAAATATATGATATGTAAAGAAAAGTTTAAAAGCTATCTACCCAATAACAAAAACATTATACCAACCAGAATATCGCAATTTTCTTTCAATCTACCATTGGCAAATGGAGATGAATTTTTTTTTTTAAATTCCATTGCAATACAAAATCTTGTCAACATTGTTTTCTCTAAAAACCCCAAACTTTAATCTATTTATTTGCCATTCATTGAAATGAAACTCCAGTAGAACAATGGGTAGAATATAGTCCTGGGAGAGTGGTTCAACCAAATTCTCTCTCAGCTATTCTCTTCTCTATTAACTATCATGGCATGATAGCAATTTTTTTGTCAAGTTACATTCTTAATTCTCACACTGTGGTAATATAGCAGATAAAAATGTAAACTCATGGTTATTTTTTTATTACATAAACAATTTACCAGCCAATCTATTTAACCAACCCAACCACCAGGAGATAGATCTCGTACAAATTCATTTTTGAAGCAGATTACAACTGGTTTAGGTAGATTGATTGGGTTTTGTAACAAATCAACCATTGAAGGTTATTTAATGCCAAATATACATATATCAAACATAAGATTTATAAACATAAGTCAACAAAGTTTTGGCCCAGTCAGCTGGAGCTGCAGAATACTCTGAGTCTGAGTGAACCTGGGAACAATGAAGGGATACTCCACATTTCCTAAAGCTCTAGCATTACTGGAGCCTCACCATCAGACTGTTTTGTGTCATATCCAGGATACTCGTTGGAGGGGGGGGTCTTACCCCTCTGTAGATATGTAGTCTGTGGATTCTAGAGCCCTAGACCACTGGGCTTACATCTGATTTAAATTTAAAGTTTTCTTTCTACTAGACTGATGGCCTAACCAAGATTAAAGAGCTCAGTCTACCCTACTATTTACCTAAAGCAAGGTGGAAAAGAGATGGATACATGCCTTTCCTGAGGCCTTTAGCACAAAGTGAACATAAACAGCCTTGCCAGGTGTTTGACCTCAGGTTGCCAATGAAAATAAGCATTATGCTATGCCTCCTTAATATAGTAAGTAGATTGTTGAAGGTGCCCCCAATAATTCTTTAGGGTTATTCATATTTATTGACTTTTGTTTTCTTATGATGCATGTCAGTTAGTTGGACAGAGAAGCAGAGATTAACAGCATTTGCCTTTCAACATTTTTTTGTCTTTTCATTTAAACCAACAAATGAAACACCCATTTTCTATCATTGCAGAGTAATTCTATCAGAAAGAAATCAGTTGATAAAAATCAAGCTTTCTTTCAATGACTGCTAAGTTGTAACTCTGTCCCAAAAGTATAAACATTTATTCACTTCAATGAGTCATTTAAATCTAACAATAACGAAATTTATATCTACACACATAGAACTTTGGATGTACTTTTGTAGACTAAAGCTATCAGAAGAGTCCATGTTTAGAATTTGTTTAACTAAAACTTATATACAGTCTCTGTGTTGTTGGTTTGTGTCTAAATTATAGGGCAAATGGAACATTTTAGCATAAATTTTCCTATGAAAAGTAAACCAAACATTTGTTTGGCATTGAAAGTGAAAGTAGGTTTTTGAGTTAACTCGGCTACTGTAGATATTTTGGAGTATCATAAGTTGGAAAATTTTCAGATTTACACAGATCATTACAATGTCTTTCATGCTTTCAAAATCAAATCAAGACTGAAACAAGTAAGTAATATATTAGTGCTCCTCTCTTGTTCGTAGCATCCCAAAACACAATGTTCTCATCATCGATGGAGACATGAATGCCCAAATTGGTAAAAACGTAAACCACAAATTCATCTTACACAACTTGTCAAATAGAAATGGGCAACATCTAACAGATTTTACACTAGAAAATAGATTAACATGCCTCAATACTAAATTTCAGAAAAGAAAGGGAAAACTATGGACCTACACCTATGCAAATAATACTAAAGCACAGATAGACTATGTCTTTATAAATAAGAAATGGAATAATAGTGCATTAAATTGTGAGGCATTTTCCTCTTTCAAGGGTGTATCCTCTGATCACCGAATTGTCACGGCAAAGATATGATCGAGTTTATGAAGGAATACGGCTCGAACAACAACCATACACTCTGACTGGTCCCTGCTTAACAACAGAGATATTAGAGATAAATATGTTAACACTAAGAAACAAATTCGATGCACTTTCAAAAACATCAAAAACACCTACTCCAAATGACAAATATGAGAACCTCATCAATGCCCACTTAGAAGTGGCAGCAGAATGCATACCAACTAAACAAAGTGCTAAACCTAGAATCCTATTGGACAAATTAGCAGTTAGAAAAAAGCATGCAGACGTGAAAACCACTTCCAAATCCAATAAGAGGAACCCAACTAATATCAATGCTCAGAAACTTCAGGTGGAACAAAATGAATTAACTAATATATACCTAAAAGAACATATACCTAAAAGAACAAACAAAATACATCCAAAATCAGATCAATAAGATTAGAGACTCGGTTGAAGATAGACAATCCAGGATAGCATGACAAACGGTAAATGAAATGAGCAGAAGGAAGAGTACTGCGAAAGTTAAACTGAAAGCTACCAGCAAAGAAGAACAACTACACCTGCGGAAACAACATTTTGAGAATTTACTCGGTAAACCGCTAAAAGTTACGCATGAACCGATCATGAAAATTATTAGTGATCGATTAGACATTAAACTAGGATAGTTTACACAAGAAGAACTTTACTCAGTATTAAGAACAATTAAAAATAGGAAAGCAGCAAGACTTTATGAAATACCCACAGACGTATGGAAGACCAGGGAATTCAACAACATACTGCTCTGACACTGTAATGCAGTATATAACCAAAACACAATAGACAGATGGACAAAGGTATTCATCCTCCATTTCCCTAAGAAGAGTGACCTCAGAATAGCCAAGAATTACCAAGGTGTAACCCTTACTTCCATAGTGGCTAAGATCTGCAATGCTCTATTACACAACCACATAGAACCTAAAATTGAGAAGATACTTAGGAAGAACCAAAATGGCTTTTGGAGAAATCGAACTATGACATCACAAATTTTGACTATCTGTCAAATTCTAGGTGTTCATGCAAAAAACCTTGAAGCAACAATATTACTTGTCGACTTCTCTAAGGCATTTGACTCCATATACAGAGGGAAGATGGAGCAAATACTACTTGCCTACGGCCTACCCAAAGAAACCGTCACAACCATAATGATGCTATATAAAAACACAAAAGTAAAAGTCCGCTCACCAGATGGAGACTCAGACTACTTCGACATTGTAGCAGGCGTGCTACAAGGAGACACATAAGCCCCATACCTTTTTATCATCTGCCTAGACTACATGCTTAGAACGTCTATTGATTTAATGAAAGAAAATGGTTTCAAGCTTGATAAGGAAAGGAGCAGAAGATACCTCGCACAAACAATTACGGACGCGAACTACACCAATGACATAGCACTTCTGGCAAATGCACTAGCCTAAGCTGAGTCCCTGCTATTAAACAAGACAATACATGTGCTTTAATCAAAGAGGCAACATCTCCGTACAAAAGGGTGGGCCTTTGAAAGTAGTGGACAAGTTCACCTACTTCAGAAGCAGTGTCTCATCCACCAAGACAAACATCAACACATAACTAGCAAAGGCATTGATAGGCTATTAGTCATATGGAAGTCAGACCTGAGCGATAATATAAAACATGATGATGATGATGATGAAAGTTGTCTGTCCAAGGTGTATTTTTTTCACCCTAAGATTGTGTTAGGAAGGTTTCTGGAATTCAAAATATCTGACACGTTGTTTCACTAATTTTTCAAACACTTCAAAATTTTTTTAAAAAGATCATCCCTTTTGGTTGGGCTGAGAATTTTTCAGCACCTTTGATTGATTGATTCCGAGAGGTTATGGAATTATGCACATTTATGTTTTTTGTTTTATAAAGGTTTTTATTTTGCACACAGTTATATGATAACAATAGTTGAAGACGGATTGATTTTAATGGCATGTCAACTCATCTAGGGTTATTTTATACTCAGAGGTTAGGGAATCATGTTCCTTCTATGTTCATATTTACATTCTTTATGTAGTTGCTTCTTTTGGGGCATTTTTTACATTCAATCTGATTGAATACAAATATTTTTAAATGGATCGATTTGACCACAAGAAGAAACCCTAAAAAAGTACTACTACTCAGGGTCAGTGAGTGATGGCCATAAAGGGATACTTTACACTCTCCAGATCTCTAGAACAGAAACCTCACTACCAGATATAGTTTAGTGTCATGCCCAGGAAACCCATTTTTTTGGAGAGTAGTTCCCTTCTGCAGGGGGTACAGTTGGTGTATTCTAGGATCTACTGAAGGGGTTCATACCCTTTGCATATGCTTTTTTTGCAATATGGTATAATCTAAAATGTGTCCAAAAACAAAGCCTTCTTCATAGTTAATCAGATTTTTTTCACTTAGTATTAAGAGTAACCAAATGAATGCTGATTTTTTTGTAAGATGAAAAATCCTGAATGCTCAGATGGATATGCAAGGTTATTTAATAAGGTGCAAACATTAAACCAGACTTCCAATTTCTTTGTAAGAGAAGTTGTAGGTCAATTACGCACTTCTATCATATAAAACACAAAAACATCTGAACAATTTGAAAATAAAGTCAAAACTGTATCAATTACAAAGGGAGAAAAAAAAAGAAAAAGAAAGGCTTATGTAAAAAACTAATACTAAAGTCAATGATATCAGTTCTTGATAGGATAGTTTTGTTGGTAAAGAATTTTTTCCATCTCTTTAACCTCCTACTCTCCATCAGTGTAGTTGGTCACTATCATAACATCCATGGAAGATAGTCAAATTAGACCTAATACCACCAATCTAGAAGTCCACCAAATCTGCTGAATCTCAAAACACATTCTTGTTAACCCCCTATTTTCAAAGCGAATTCCACAGACAGCTTTTCCATTAAAAAAATATGAACATGTAGAACAAACAACCTGTTGAATGTTTTCCAATAGCATATGGCCTTCAACTCTCCAAGATCAATAATATTCTTTTTATCCTTTGACACTAGTCATACTCCATCTGTACATTCATATATTCTCATTGTCCCTCATCTCTCACAATACAATTCTTCTTCCTATTATTTATCATATCTCATTGGAATTCTTTGTTAAGTAATGACCAATTCAGTCTTGCTTAATACAAAAACAACAAAGAAAAAAGAAAAAGAAAAAAAGGATCCCCTGACTGGATATTTCACCATCTGATGACCATTTTTGCAAGTATTCCAAAAACTTCCAGCAAGAGAACGTCTTCAATAACCAAGCAGCAGCACAAAATGCTTTTGAAGAAGTCATTGATTTGAGGACGTTTGAATTATGCTACTGGAATAAACTTGAATATTGTGTACAACTCATTGAACTAATCAGTAGAGTGTTCACCAATAGTCTAGGAGATGGGGTTCAATCCCAGGTCGAGTCATACCAAAGACTCAAAAAATGGTACTTGATGCCGCCTTGCTTACCACTCAGCATTATAAGGTAAGGATCAAGGATAAAGTGGGGCAATCCAGCAAATAGGAGTAGTGCCCTCCCCTACACCTCAGTGTGGTAGCTATTGAAAAGGGAGTTTTCGGGTCACTCTCGACTCAGGTCACCAATTTACTTATATTTAAAACACACACAGGGAGTGTCCTCATGGTGTAATGGTTAAAGCGATGGACTGCAGAATCGTAGTAAGCGAGTTTGTACTCCAGTTGCGCTAATACGTTCACTTTCCAGCAAATACCCTAGTGAAAGGTATGGATCTCCTTATCTTCCCAGCTATGGGTCGAATAGTACCACAAATGTTCTTCTAGGAAAAAGGCTTTGGCATTACATAACCTACAAAGGTTGATTTGCCATTAAATAAAGAAACCAAACCAAAACAAAACACACGCACTATATTTACCCAACGCCTCTGTCCAAGCAGGATGTGACACAAGGTCAATTTCAAATGGAATTTTACAGGTTTGAAATCAGTTTTCCTTCTAGACTGGTTGCCTTACCAAGGTTAAAGAGCTCAGTTTACTATTAATGCAGGAGGGAGAATGCTTGGATTCATTTAAGAGTATTAGCACAATGTGATATGCAAACAGCCTCATCCAGGTTTTGAACTTGGTTCAGCATGTCTATTTTCTACAACAGTAACCATTACACCACAAATAATTCATATATATATATATGCCAATTGGCATAATGGTTATAGTGTATGCCAATTGCTTGGGAGACCGGTGTTCAATCCCAGGTTGAGTCATACCAAAGACTTAAAAAATGGTATTTGATACCTCCTTGCTTAACACTCGGCATTATAAGGTAGGTATTAATGGTAAGTAAAGCAATCCTGAGAAAGGAGTAGCACCCACCCAAACACCTTGGTGTAGTAGCTATTGAAAAAGGAGCCTTCAGGTTGCCGTTGACTATGGTCAGCATGTTGATAGCATGGATTCTCTCGAGTCTCTTTTGCCATCCATTCCTGTCAGTCATCATCTCTCTTGATAGGTCCTCTAGATTGAATCTAGTGTCCACACTGAT
Source organism: Sepioteuthis lessoniana (assembly GCA_963585895.1). Taxonomy (NCBI): domain Eukaryota; kingdom Metazoa; phylum Mollusca; class Cephalopoda; order Myopsida; family Loliginidae; genus Sepioteuthis; species Sepioteuthis lessoniana. The sequence goes on along the minus strand of OY757923.1, from coordinate 97,199,104 downwards.
ATATCTTAATCTTTGCCGGCTGCTTGTGTTCATGTAGAAAAGTTCACAGTAGAAATTGTTTAGAAGTTCAATGTAGCTTCTCCAGTAGTGCCCGGCATGTCTTACTTGGTTGGTTTTTAAGATAGGAGCTAAGTGTCTGTACAACTGTTGTTTTGTTGGTTGGTTTGGTTTATTGGCATATCAACCTTTGTGGGTTATCTAATGCTAAAACCACCCTTACAGAAAAACAGCAGTAATACAACTTAAACCATGACTCGGAGGAATAAGTTAGTTCATACATTTCTCAACTCTGACTGGAGTTTAAACTTGTTTACTGTGATGTCAGAGTTCAGCATGTTAGCCAATATGCTACAAAGACCTACACTGCTGTTGTGTAAAGTGCTGCGTCTATAATTTGTTCAAAATAGTACACAGCATTGAGTAGTTCCCATCAAGCTTTTTCTCCAAGCATTTTGTTAAAGTCCATGTGGTGCAACCATACAGTAGTACTGATATGGCAACAATTTGGAAGAATTCCTGTTTTATTTTATCAGAGAGATCAGATTTCCATATGATCAATAACTTGGCAATCACAGTCCATGCCTTTCCTTTGTGCATGTTGAAATTGTTTTTAGGATGAGATATGGCTACTGAGATAGATATCACCTTCATCATTAAGTTATGCTGACAGCATAAAGTTATACACACACACACACACATATATATATATATATATAAGCAGACAACACATTCATATACAAATGTATACACAGACATTCATACATGTAAACAGCCAATTTTTTTTTATTATACAAATTTTCACCTAGGTTTTGTATTTTGCATTTTTAAAATCCATCGTTGACTTAACATCATTAACATCACTCCTCATGGTCCTGATGATGGTTCAGTAGAATCGAAACGCTATAGTGTCGACTTCTTAATAAATCTCTCCTTCCACTTATTATCAATTTTTCTACACATACACATATATATGAATACACACACACACATACATGTATATATATGCATATACACATACACATATATATATAGCTAGCATTAAATATTAACCAGTGTATATATATATATATATATATATATATATATTAACAATGAACACATCTCTGTATATATATAGCTAGCATTAAATATTAACCAGTGGCGAAGCACAAAAGATTGTATTAGGTGGTTTGAGGAATACGACAAGGATGATTGTTGTTCCTTTATTAAATATGATATTAAGGAATTTTACCTGTCGATAACTGAAAGGGCATTAGACAGAGCTTTAGATTTGGCTAAGGAATATATGGTGACACCTTTAGACAAGGTGGAGATAATTAAGCATTGAAGTAAAACGTTGCTATATTATGAGGATAGTATATGGATAAAGAAAGGAGAAAGTGGTAACTTTGACACACTCATAGGGGCCTAAATTTGTGAGCTTGTGGGGTGTGTATTATTGTATAACATTAATAAGATTGTGGACCCTGGTAGCCACGGGCTATACTGTAATGATGGCTTGGTTATCATGGATAAAAGCACACCGAGAAAATGTGATGGTATTAGAAAGAGATTGCATAGACTGTTTGGCGAATTTGGATTTAAGTTAGATGTACAAACAGACCTAAAAATTGCTGATTACCTTGATGTTACCTTAAACCTTTACAATAGAACTGTATCCCCATTTAGAAAAAAGAACCAGGACCTGCGTTATGTGGACAGGGGATCCAACCATCCAAACCAGGTATTTAAGCATATCCCAAAGGGAATAGAGCATAGGTTATCTACTAACTCCTCTAATAAGGACATATTTGAATGGAGCAAGCAGGAGTATGAAATGGCATTGAAGAATGGTGGATATGGCGTTAAGTTGGAATATAAAGATAGAGAGAGAAGTTAAGTAAAAGTTAGCGACCATAGTCGAGGGTGACCCGAAGGCTCCCTTTTCGATAGCTACTACACCAAGATGTAGGGGAGGGCGCTACTCCATTCCCAGGATTGCTCCACTTTACCCTTGAACTGTACCTTATAATGCTGAGTGTTAAGCAAGGTGGTATCAAGTTCCATTTTTAAAGTCTTTGGTATGACTCGACCTGGGATTGAACCCAGGTCTCCCGGGCCATTGGCGAACACTCTAACCGCTGGGCCAAGACCTAAAAAATCCTATGGTTTAAACCCGTATAACATGGAGGTCGTCAATAACTTAGGGAAAGAATTCTTTAAGTTGCTAAAAAGAAATTTCCCCAGTGAGAACCCGCTACATAAGATATTCAATAAAAATAGTGTTAAACTAAGCTATAGTTGTATGCCTAACATCAATAGTATAATAAACAGGAGTAATATAACTAAGCTTAACAAAGAAAAAAATAAGGAGATTGCTAAATGTAATTGTAGGGATAAGGTTACGTACCCACTCAAAGGCAAATGTAAATAGGGATGTGTGGTGTATAAAGTGGAAGTGTATAGTGATCCGTGTAGTGATAGAAATAAAAAGGTATATTTTGGGTCGACACAAGGGGAATTTAAGATAAGGCACTATAACCGTAGAACGAGTTTTTCCCACAAAAATATAGGCATAGAACCACGTTATCTAGTTATGTGTGGGAGGTTAAAGATAAAAAAGGAATAGATCCAATATTGAAATGGGAAGTTATAAAAAAAATGCCATAAATATCGGGCTGGCGACAAAGATTGCATGCTTCGCAATGAGGAGAAGTTAGCTATAGCTTCTTGCAAAAGTAGGGATATGTTAAACCAAATGTCACGTGATAGCTCACGGAGACGAAGAGGTAGGAATGATACTATCCTCCCGTGTTGCTATTAGCGCTTTCTAGCAGTCAAAAAGTGACCATTAGGAGAGAATGTGGGTCACGGAGAATATAGACCAGATGTTCACACTTAGTGAACTCAGGTTGCCGGACATCGGAAGGGGAAAGAGAGAAAAGCCAAATGATTGGCGGGGACCCCAAACGGAAGTGGGGGTTCCCTTCCCCTCAGCGGAAGTAAAGGAGTAAAAAAGTAGTTTTTGAGCAAGGCCCGTGGCAGACGGAGCATAGCCATTTTACTCCGGGCTAAAGACAAAAGATTAGCTGAGACACGAAGGACCCCAAGTCCTTCAAGCCAGTATTAAAAACAGTACAAAGTCTATTAGCCCGTGAAAGAAGAAAATTCTCCAGTGGAACCCCGTCAAAAAAATAAGATAAGTAACTTTGGGACATTTTTCCTTTACACCCAAATTTCGTTTACCACTCTCTCTCTCTCTCAATTTGAAAAAGGATAAAAGCCAAGAAAAGACATTCATATTCATGGACTATCCTATTATATGTTTTGACACTCCGAACGCATATATATATATATAACCGTAGTAAAGAACCTATGTATTTTCATTTTACCATGTGGTCTATGTTGTTATTTCATGCTTTCGTTTCAGCTTCTATTCGCCTTATATTATCTTGCTTAGAACTGTCCTATTAATTCCTAAAGTATCACACGGAAAACCGGAGTTGCCGACTACTACCATATTAATATTATTACAACTAAGACCTATAGGCCCGTATTCTTCTATTATCTAAGGGAAAGAAGTTTAGCGGCCTGGTGGGTGTGTGATAGTGTGAAATTTGGAACCCCTTTGCCAGCGGTGGTCAGTCTGGCCCTAAATTATTCCCTCATGTAATATGCCAGTTCTTATATGACTGAGAGAAGAACTCTGAACAGGACTTATTTCTGTAGGGGATCAAGTGCCAACCTGCCCCGTCTTCACACGTGCGAAAATAAAGTCCCATTTTGGGAATATAAGCAATTTGCCGTCACACAAAGGTCAGAGGTTTTAAACAGTTGTAAACACAAAAGGGGGTGGCTACTCTATAATTAGAGCTAGGTTTCTACGTATTTATACCAGAAGGTTTTTTTGGGGGGGGTTTTTTGCTAATAAAGTAGATATTAAAAGTAGTGTTTTTGGTTGATTTTATTTATTTATTTATTTTTTATTATTGTTATGTAAATTTTCAGCTGAGTAGGTTTTGGTGAATAAAAATGGTGTTTTCTCCTTTGTCATTAGTCGGTACGAAACTCCCTGATGAACCGTTGAGGTGAAACTTTAGTAGGAGAATTCCGACTCACGGATTTAATTTAATTTTTATATATATATATATATATATATATATATATTCATACACATGTACATATATATGTGTTGTGTATGTAATTTTTATATATATATATATTTATCTGTATATTATGTTCATTTATTATTTAGTGAAATATCAACTTTTATGGAGAATCAATGCCAAATTTTGCTTTTGTGTATACATGATATGAAAGCAAATTGTTTTTAAGTGAATATTTTTGCCATTAGATAAAAAGAAAAAAGTAGACAATTTTGTGTAAGAAAAAAGTTAGTAGACAATTTTGCTTCACAGACATATATTTTGTCAATGTATCTTTTATTTCTTTTTATATATCTATTCTCTTATTTGAGGTTTGCAATTTTTTGCTGTTTCAATATCCATACTAGTTACACTTTTAAGAAGCACTCAGGGTTTTAGTTTTATATTATTTTAATCCTTTTAATCCATTGGTTGTTTGTAGGGTCTTCTTTAATATTTGCTTTCTCATTAATCTTTTTTTTTTTTTGTGATTTTGTTTTTGATGTTGATTGATGTCTGGATTGAGATGATGAGAGGTTTGATATTTTCAGTTAATTTTAGTCAGTGGTTGGTTGGGCAGAATTCATTTTAGATTAAGGAGAAGGTTCAAGTTTGCTTGGGGTAATTAGAATGTGTCTTGTTTTTGTTTTTGGTTCGGGATTTATTTTGGAAATTGATGGGTGGATCAGTGACCCTTGTTATTCATTCTTCATGGTATTTCTTTTAGTTAAAGATTTGGAGTTTTCTATTGATATTTTGGAGGCATTTGGAATGGGTTTTTGTAAAGGGTTCTTTTCGTTTTATTTCAGCTGAGTGTAGTTTTTAGCTGTTCTTGAAACTGGCCAATTAAGCAGATCAGGTCTGTTAATTAAGGGCCAAAGTAAAGTGTTCCAGGTCATAGACCTTTCAGCCACCAAAATTTCATCATCAGGTAGTAGGGGTTATCACCCACAGCCAACAGGTGGTCCCATTAGTGGGTGGGAGAAAAGCTATCTCTCTACAGAGGTGAAGTTGGCATATTCTATAGCCCCAGCCAACAGGATGAGCGTGTTGCACATATAATTTCCACACACACAGACACACACACATACACAGATAATAAGTTATAAGAATTTTCACATTCATATAAATCTAAACTCAAATGTTTTTGATCTTTAAAATAAAGATCAAAAACAAGGGTAATTCATAAAGTGAGCTTATGAAATGATTGTTAAAGTAGTTAAAATAGAAATTCTATAGCTTATTAATTTTATATCTATCCCACACGTACATGAACTGATGTTAAAAATAAACACAGAACCAATTTAGTTTTAGGGTGATTCTTAGTAACAAAGAAGGAAAAAAAATCGTAAAACATTTGAGAGGAAATAATTTGATCTTGTTCAGAAAAAGTAACTAATTAAGTGTATGCAACAATTGGGTTCCAGCTAAAACTTTGAAAAGAGCTATTAACATTCAAAGATTAGTTTGAATTATTAAGCTCATTTGTTTTATTGCTTTTGTTATTACCACCATATTTCAGCCAATACATTCTACAGCTTTCTTCTGGTGAATAACTTCTAAAGAAAAGAAGAAGACCTTTTTTACGTACAGAAAATTAATATTTTCTTCCATGTTCATTTCTGTCATAGTAAAATATAACTTCAGGCTTGTTACTTTTTGAACACATCTCACAAAATTGTTTCAGTATTTTTTTTTGTATTTTTGTTCCATAATAGTTGACACATTTCTTATATTGAAGGAAATATTCCTTATGGGACAAAGTATTTTGTGTGACGTGTTCAAAAAGTATTGACACTGAAGTTGAATTAATCAGGATAGAAATGAACACTAAATGAAGTGTTAATGTTCTTCAAAATAGTCTCCTTGGTATTCTGCACACTTATTCCTGTGAGTTTTCCATTGGTTGAAGCACCTCTGAGACTCTTTTTGCAATATAGTATGTGTAGTATCATGAAGGAAGAGATACACAGAGAAATACAGAATTAAATCATTTTATTGGTTAAACAGTACAATCCAGAGTATATATAATATTCACAGTCTCTCATCATATTAGTGTTTCTGTTAGATGTCGATATTCAACAACTGCCGATCACTATGCGTGAGTCGACTTTTATACATCTGGACAACCAGATGTTAGGTAGTACGAACCACGTCACAACATCTCCCATCCCCTGAAAGTTTTTATATCCAACAGACATCATATAATGTCCATAGTTCCGGTCAGGGTACATTTTCGTTTGCTCATATGATTTGTTGAATTGCTAATGGCTTGGGTATCTTAAACATGTCATAAATCACGGACACAGGTACTTCACCTCGATGATTTGTGTCTGGGTATAGCTTTTTTTTATTTGGTTAGTAAGTCTTATAACCTTCCATTTTAGATGTTTTATTACAAACATCACTTTACCAATTCTTTTTTCAATAATGCCTGCTATCCAGGTTACCTTTCCTCAATGATAATTTAGAAAATAAATTTTTTCACTTGACCTATAGAACTTATTCAAGGTGCATTCAATAGGTTTCCAGATTTTTTTTGTACAGGCATTTAAGATTGTTGTAGACTCTTTAAAATTCACTATGTTATTGCTATATATATTATGAGATGACTGACCAATTTTTAGGATTTCAGCTTCAAATGAACAGCTACAGCAGCAATTGGAATTCACCCTACTAAAGCCTGATTGTCACAGCTGGTGAATTTCAAAAATGCAATCTGGACATGAGGACACTTTAGAAGAACGATATGCAATATAATTCTGTTTTAAACTTGGAAAAAATGCCACAGAAACATATTGAATGCTTCAGACTGCTTTTCGACTATCTTGCATGAATCGAGCATCAGTTTTTCAGTGGCATAAGAGATTCAAGGAAGGCAGGAAGTCTGTGAGGGATGATGAGAGGTGTGGGAGGAGTAAGGAAGTCAATACACCAGAGTTGATTGGCCAAAGAGTTAGGGTTAGGGTTACTATGTTGAGGTTTTAAGGGAGTTCAGGAAGAGATTCCGTCTGAAGAGGCCAGCACTCTTCAAATCGGGTCAGTGGCATTTCTACCAGGATAATGCACCAGTCCATGACTCCATCCTTATCACAGACTATTTGACCAAGATGGGCATCAAGACAGTTCCTCACCATCCCTATAGTCCAGACCTTGCTCCCTGTGACTTTTGCTTATTCCCTAAGCTCAGAGGCTGTCATTATGAGACAATTGAGGAGATGAAAGAGGCTGTGAAGAAGGTCATTGACACGCTCACACAAGAGGACTTCCATGGGACCTTCCAGAAGTTGTTGTAATGGTACAAGTGCATTGCAGCCGGAGGAGATTACTTCAAAGGGAACTAGAGTTTCATGTGTGTACTATCAATAAAAGTGCCAATATGAAAAAAGTCAGGAAACATATTTAATGATCCTCGTACTCTTACTTTCCTTGATTTTGTTTTTAGATGGAATCAGTTCATCAAACACTGAGCAGATTTTTCTAGCAAATATCAGTTCTGCTGGAGCCTTACCACTGCTAGCATTTACATTAAGCATTATTCAATAAATTGATAAGAATTTTTGTAATTCTTCATTTTCTTTTTCCATTTCATTCGCTTTTTTGATTACTCTTTTGAATTCGTTGATAAATCTTTCAACCAATCCATTTCATCTTGGATGGTATGGTGCAGATTTTAGGTGATTTCTTGAGAACATTTTACAAAAATTTCCAAATCCTTTTGAAGAAAATTGCGTGGCGTTGTCAGAAACAATTGTTTCTGGCAACCTGAATCTTGCACACAGTTCATGTAACATATTTATTGTATTTTTACTCGTCTGAGCTTTGCATGTGACAACTTCTGGCCATTTCGAAAAGCTGTCTACGATGATGAAATAGTTCCTTTTATCGGGCCAACATAGTCAATATAAAGACAAGACCATGGTTTGTCTGTCTTAGGTCATGGGCTGAATTTTATAGGCGGTGCTTTTTGCTACCAATGTGCAATTCTTGCATGTTCTCACTATATCTACAATTTCTTTATCCATACCCTGCCAGTATACGTAGCGCCGCATAAGTGCCTTCATTCTGCATATTTCTGGGTCCTTGGTAGAAAATCTCTTAATATTTTTCCTGAAGCACTGTGGGTACAACGACCCAGTCTCCATATATTGATATGCCATTGCATATTGCAAATATATTATTCACCTTATTTTTTCAGTTCATTAATCCTTTTTAAGTTTGAGTAATGAATTTGTTAAAATTTGCTTTCAGCGTTCAATGCTTTGTTGCAATTTTTTTTAACCCCTTCACAGCTGTTGTTTTTCAAACTTTTCTTGTTCTAGTTTGCAAAGTTTTAAATCTTTTTGGTGTAGTTTTTCTTATTGTTTAAAGAATTCCAACATGCAACTTTTAAAATCCACCATTGTATATTTTTTTTCTTTTACAACCTTGGCTGCCACTCTGTAGGTAGTTCGTTATTGTTTTGAATCTCTGAATCCTGAGTTAACAAACTATAGGTAATCTGTTATAAGTTTGAACCTCACGTCACCAATTTGTAGTTAATCTACAATGAGTTTGAATCACTCATCACCAATCTGTAGATAATCTACAATGAGTATGAATCACACGTTGCCAATTTGTAGTATCGTGAAGGAAGAGATACACAGAGAAATACAGAGTTAAATCCTTTTCTTATTTGAACAGCACAATCCAGAGTATATACAATATTCAGTTTCTCGCCATAAGAGTGTTACACCTGATGTCAATATTCAACAACTGTCGACCGCTATGCACGAATCACCTTTTATACACCCGGGCTACCAGTTGTAAGGTGGTATGAGCCACATCACAATATGAAACTGTGGTGTTGTAGTTTTTGAATATCCTCTAGATGGATTTTGAGTTTAGGAAATGGTAAAAAACTGTGCTGTGCTAGAATCTGATGTGTATGGAAGATCCTACATCTGTACAATTCTGGGTTTCACAAAAAACTTTTTGTACAGAAAATATTGAGACAGGTTTGACAATTAATAAAAAACAAAAAAAAAAAAAACAGGCCCTGGCTAATCAATAATTGACATTGATGCAACATGTTAAGCTGTCTGCAATTATTTTATACTGAGGGAATAATGTTATAGATTCTTATCTACATTTTTTGTTTAGTTGTTTCTTAAGAGGATTTTTTGCACATAGTCCTATCAAGTACAAATAATTTTTAAACAGATCTATTTGAGTCATAGATGGGACCCTTATATTCACTACAACTTCAGGCCAGAATGAGTCTAGGAGTAATGGCAATGAAAGGTATTCTACACCTTTCAGAACTGGAGCCTCATCACTGAATAAGTATCCAAACCAGGACAACTATTTTGGGGATATTTTAAGTCCCACTACATCATCATTTTATTTCATAAGATGCTTAAAGTAAGTTAGCGACCATAGTCGAGGGTGACCCGAAGGCTCCCTTTTCGATAGCTACTACACCAAGGTGTAGGGAAGGGCGCTACTCCATTCCCAGGATTGCTCCACTTTACCCTTGAACCGTACCTTATAATGCTGAGTGTTAAGCAAGGTGGTATCAAGTACCATTTTTAAAGTCTTTGGTATGACTCGACCTGGGATTGAACGCAGGTCTCCCGGGCCATTGGCGAACACTCTAACCGCTGGGCCAATGTCCCGGTTGAAGATGCTTATCTATGGATATATTTTCATTTAAATCTTTTAAAAAATCTTTAAAAATTCATTCTTCATACTTTTTGGATCAGACCATATATTTTAAACAATCTAACCCTTCGGGCATTAAACAATACATAGAACTTGATAGCAAAACTCAAACTCATTATATATTTTTTTAAATTGTTCAGACAATTGATCTCATTTTTTATTTATTATTTTGGATATCTTAATTTTGAGAAGAGTCGCTATAATTCCAGCAGTTTTTCAGACAATTGATCTCATTTTTTTATTTTGGATATCTTTCTTAATTTTGAGAAGAGTCACTATGATTTCAGCAGTTGTTCTGACAATTGATCTCATTCTTTGTATTTCCAAATTTTGGCTAATCCATTCTACAGCTGTATCTATCTGTTCAATTCATGAAGAAAATAACTTCTGCAATTTTCAAGACAAGTCAACATCATTCCTAGTGTTGTGCAGACTATTGATATTTTTCTTGCTTATATTGTTACCATGGTAATAATGGTCTGCAAAGCCGAGCTTGTTAAACAATTTTGCTTTGTGCTGAACAAAGTGTCAATAGAAAAAATATAAATAGAATTTCATTGCATATTTATATGCTAATATATGTTCGATGAAAAAATAGCATTATTATTGGTACTGTCTCTAATTTGGTTTGCTTACCAACCTATCTCACTTAAAATTGTCTTTAGATAGAAAATTCTCAAGGAAGGAGTAGATTCTAAAGGGCAAGATTTAATTTTTTTTTAACATGGATCAAAAACAAATATAATAAAAGCACTAGAATATATAATCAGCCCATTTAATGAGTACACACATTAAATAGGGTGGTGCTCAAGGTGTAATGGTTATTGTCATAAGAAACGAACTTGGAACACCGAGTTCAAATCCTGGATGAGGCTGTTCAAATAGTGCTAATAATCTTGAGAAAAGCATGAATCAATCTCTTCTCCTCCTAGCTATAGATAAATAGTTGGGTAGACTGGGCTCATTAACCTTGGTAAAGCAACTAGCCTAGGAGTAGTAAACTCAATTCAAACCTGGTGTATTCTACTTAAAAATTAGTCTTATGTCACATCCTGTCACAGTGAAGAAGTTGAGTAAATTCAATATATATATATATATATATATATATATATATATATATATATATATATTTATTTATTAATACAAGTTTTTTTTTTGCTACAACATGGTTTTATAACGTGGTAATTTCTAATTCATAACCTATTGGATCAATATTTTATTAAAGTATACATTTTTTTAATGGATATCTTAAAAAAAAATTTTTTTTGAATATTGGATTATAATTCCCTTAAAGATCTAATGTATTCCCTGGTATAATGGTAAAAACTCCATAAAAAATTGTTTTACCATCTGAAGATCCATCCTCATCAAAGAGGGTGTTGAAATAAATCTATAATGGTTTATATCTATTGAGTTTTACTTGATAACGGCTGTTTGCCAATGGCCCTGGAGACCAGGGTTAAATCCCAGGTCAAGTCATACCGAAGACTCAAAAAATGGTACTTGATGCTGCCTTGTTTAACACTCAGCATTATAAGGTAGAGATCAAGAGTAAAGTGGAGCAGGGAAAGGAGTAGCACCCTCCCCAACACCTTAGTGTAGTAGCTAAGGAAAAGGGAGCCTTCAGGTTGCTCTCAACTATGGTTGCCAACTTTACAATTATATACTACGAGCCATGCATTGAGCACAATTAGAATATATTGATATATATTCTTTATGGAATGTTCCTTTTAAGTCTATTCTTACACTTAATTTATACTATGTAGTTGCAGAAGCACTGATTAATTATAAAGTTCGTTTGCAAGTGGACGTTATCCATCTTACTCCTAAACATTCCTAAAAAAAGGAACAAATCAAACTTCACCTTAACGCTAGATATCCTATTGGACACTTTTGAAATGCTTCCACAATGTTCTCACAATATACCAAAGGATAATCCAAGGACTTCACCTAAATGCGTACTCAGGTTGCTTCATCGGTCATTTTATTTTACGGCGTATCAACCCTTTTCAGGTCATTTAACGCTGAATTAAATTTCAAACAATTCAGTTTAGTATATAAGTATAGTTTTTGTTTACAAACAGTTAAATGTCAACACAGTTCAGTTCTATTTCAAGCAATTCAGCTTAGCATAAATACACAGTTTAGTTCTATTTAAAAACATTTTTATTTCAAACAGTTCAGTTTAGCATAAGTATACAGTTTCAAAGTCAAAATCAATTCTATTTCAAACAATTCAGTTTACCATAAGTACACAATTTAGTTCTATTTGACCCATAGAAGCGATGGCAATGAAGAAGTATCCCACATTCCCCAAAGCTCCAGCATGACTGGAATCTCACGATCAGAATGCTTAGTGTCATATAGACAATTGTTGCAGACGGGGGGGGGGTCTTACCTTTCTGCAGAGAAGCAGTCTGTGTATTCTACAGCCCCAGCTGACTGGGCAATGTGTACTTAGGAAATTGTGCAGACTTCGATGAAAACCCTATCAGCAACAAATAAATTCCTGAAACAAGTCATAAGATCAAAAAGCTAAAAAGTGGAGGTGTTAAGGGAGATAACTCTCCCCTAACAAATGTTTGTCTCTTCCCAAGAAAAGGTAGTTTCAAACAAGATGGCTACTTGACAACAGGCCACGTGTAGACAGTCAGTTGCTAATCCTTACCAATCCTACAGTATCCTAGTTGGTGAAAAGTTAAAAAAAGAATATTGTGGTGTTAAAAATATATTTAAATGGTTTCTGTTGTGGGAGGTAAGGTTTTCAATAGCAGCAGCAACCATACTATTTTAGTGACCCTCATAACATGGAATGGTTCAGTGAAAAATATTTCCAGGTGTTGACATCCCATTACTGATTCACTCTCCAGATCTATCCTGTTATAATACCTGAAGATTCAAGTCTTTAAGCATCAACTACACACAACTGATAAACTGAGAGAATTTATATCATCCAGTGTATTTGAACTTTTGTCATCTTTATGGTTATATTTGCAATGTTTCGGCCGAGGTGTTATTCAGCCATCTTAAAGTGCTTCAAGTTGAACTTGGGAGTCTACACGGAACTTTGAACCCAACCCTTTATTTCATCCATAACACTAGATTGTTCAAATTCCATTAACCATGACAGCATACAAGTGTGAAGCTATAGTAAGTATTCCTTGTTATTTTCATCTGAAAGAATTTATATGTCATGAAATCATGGCATACCTGATACGAGGCAAGCACTGCAAAATTTCAAGGTGAGACTTCAGTGGGGTGCAGAGCTGGTGAGGGCAAGGATTTGGACACTAAAATCTTTTTAAAAAGTGATGGCAATAACAAAACAAAATTGCAAATATTGTTCTTTTTTATAGTAAAATTAAATTTTAAATAGAATCTATGAAGCCTTTTTATATATATTCCAAACCTATGAGATTGTCCGGCCAGAGCCTGTTCTATCTTTGGTTACATTTTTTACATATTTCTAACTGGCACCAGAAGTCTGAATTAAAAGGTTTTTGAATTTCATCTATTTTTTTAAGGCCGGCAACATCTCAATCGGAACACTGGCATAATACAATTAGTCATTCTGCTTTTTTTGCTTTTTTTTTCTTAATAATTTTTCCATATTTGGCTCCATGTCAGCCAATGCTAAGTATAGTAAATATTCATATCTATCTAGGTCTTTCTATATATAAATCTATATCTCCCTGTGTAAGGTCAATAAAAAAACATTCTTGAATTCATTGAACAAACCTTTCATTCTTTCTACAAATTCAGCTTACTCCTCCTCATCATCTGATTATCATCTTTATAACAAGACAAGGTATTATTTTCAAGTTGTTTACTAATATTCACCCAACTTACATTATTCTTCTGAGGTGTTTGAGAAAGAAGACTAAGGGTATTATATTATTTTGTCCCATTTTTGTTTACGAACTGGATGTTTAGAAAACTTATAACAGGACATCCTTTGTTGAATTCTTACTTATCAGTCATCAGATTTTGGTTTGGTGAGGATGGGAGTGATGAGGGACAGAGACTCTTGCTTTGAGAATATTCCAATTAAGAATGTCAAGTAAAGAATGAAACACATGTAACCAATAGCAAAGAGAATTTTCTTGGTCATTTATTGCCATTTAATCATAACAAATTGAAATTCTAGACAGAGTTGTTTATATTTTGTACTAAAGCTTTGAAAAGGCAGAAATAAAACTATAGATAAAGAGGTCAAGCTGTGCTCTCTAGCTCTGGTAGAGCAACTGATTTGGGAGAAGCAAAAATCGAAAATTCAAATCTTCCTATCATGCCAGGGGTTAAGAAAATACAGCAAATTGAGATCTCTGGTCTTGGTGGGCAACTGATCTAGGAAAAGTACCACTCTGAATTTGAAACCAAGTTTTACAGACTGTCAGTGGATAACAGTTTTTATTCACCCAGCCCCTTTGCAACAAGTAGGATTGACACAAGGTCAATTTTTTAGCAGAATGGAGTGAAAAAGTGTGTAAATGATTGAATAAAACCGATTCTACAAATTTGATCAATTTTATTTCTTTAACTTGAGTGAATTGTGTGTTGAAAAAAAAAACATTACCGAATGTCTTTTTTGTAATATTAGTTAAAAAAGGAAACTGAGTCATTTTAGCTTTGGTACAACAACCAATCTAGGAGAAATTCAAAACCATTTACACTCCACATAAGATTTGCCCTTGTGTTGCATCCTGCTCAGGAGGAGGGGAAGGGTTGAGTAAATACATACTCAAAGTCAGAAATTAGAAAAAATTCAAAGTTCCATTGCAAGTAGCAGAAAATAAGATATGCACAGAATGAATTTGTAAAAATTTACACACACACACACACACACACACACACATATATATATATATATTTTGTTGCCTGGGCCTCAGGCAAACCACTTCAGGTTGAAAGCCTTGATATGCAAACATTAAAAACTTTCATATCATTCATGTTTCAGTAAAGTTAACAATGCTCCAATACATGCATAACTTTCATGCTGAGCCAATTGAGCAATGTACCAAGCCCTGGAAAAAAGAAAAGGAGTGAAGTCAGAATAGAAACTGT
>OY757923.1:97102721-97184013 GCA_963585895.1 Sepioteuthis lessoniana | reverse complement strand
TGTTGTTTTCTTTGGGATGACAATTTTATCATTCCACCCTGTAGTTATATCTAGGCTTCTGGATTATCATTTATTCTTAGAGATCACTTCTCAATGAGAGCCCCCCAACCTTCCATGAGGACCTCATATATTGTGCGAGTTAAAGAGGATGACAGAGAATTTTTGTTCCTAGAAGAAAGAAGATGCCAACATAAGTCTTATTTTTAATTTTTTTTCCTTCAAGAAACATTTAAAATTTTGTTAATGTGGTATATTCAAGGAAACTTCAAATACCCCATTACTATTCCAATGTTCTACCTTTAAATTTAGGCACAGTTCACATTAAGATGTCCTCTATCAGCACCAAAATTTAACATTTTCAGAATAACAAGTGAAATGTTAAAAATGTTGCAAATTTTATTTTGAACAAAACTGTTAACTGCTAAAGTCAAATTAGAAAAAATTCCTAAGGTTTATGTATCAATTATGTAATTGAAAACACAAGCATCAGATGAAACTTGATTGAATAATATAGTTTCATTAAATGATTTTAATGATAGTAAGAAGGCGAGATTTTCATTCCTTTTACTACTTATAATGCTTTGCTGGCCAGTGTGTGTGTGTGTGTGTGTGTGTATATATATATATACACATACACACATACATACACACCATGCATACATATATACCATGCATGCATGTATGTATTATGCAAACTCCTAGAGGAAAATTTCAAGTAAAAACCCAGTTCTCTTGTAGTTTCTGTCCAGGATAAAAGGTCACCAGATGAAAAAAGAAAAAAAAGAAAAACTTTTGATTGAAAAAAAGTGCACAACAAGGCAGTCTACAGTACATAAACTTGTATTTCTATATTCAAATTAGAAATTTGATGACATGTCCAATCTTTTAACCCTTTGGACTCATAAGACCAATATTTCAGGTTGAGCACTATTTTCCTATACACCTTAAACCTGATATTTTTAGTTGAACACTGATATAATTATAGAACAGTGTTTCTCAACAGGGCCTGAATCATTCCCTAGGGTGACATTTTGATTTACAAGGTGGTGATGATTTTAATTATTCTAGAGGGTGGGTGGCATTTAGGTTGAATCTAAAATAACTTGTATCATCAGTTTATAATTGTAATGAACTGCTTTCTTACAACAGTATTGTGTCAAGCTGCCTAGCTTTATAATCATTTTTTAACAGGAAGCATATTCAAAGATAAGAAGGGCAAAAAAGGAAAATTGAAAAAAAATTTAAAGAATAACTATATATTCTATCCTCCACTTTCTTCTCTTTCTCTTTTTTCTTGACTTCAATTACGATCTTTTGCTGTGAATTATGTAAATTAATCTGGGGGCAAGTGGTACAACAGGAATATGTTCAAATGTTGACAATTTGATAAAAGCTCTGTCTTACTGTTAAGTAATTTACTGGAACCCAGTTACTCCAAAATGCTAATTTTTCTTTGAAGCATAGCTGGCAAGCCTACTCTCTCTCTCTCTCTCTCTCTCTCTCTCTCTCTCACACACACACACATACACACACACACATATATATATATATCAGAGCAACATGCTAATATATACAGAGAAGCAATCATAAATAAATCTAGGTACTGAATGTAATTGCCTCTTTGAAAAGAAGCCTATTATTCATTTGCATAAATTTCTTTCTAGTTCTTTGCACCAAGGTCAATCTGTTTGATTCTATGTGAATAGACGTTTCACATTCAGTAGACTGGAATGAAGTATTTTCTGATGGAATCAGAGGAATGGTTTTGACTACAAACATGTGCAATTGAGAAAACATGAAACTTTCTTGAAAATTGTCTTTAAATGAAACTGAGATTGGAATCTATAGAACAACATAGTTTGATCTCAAGGCACCCAAACAGTCTGAAGTTGCAGCTAGTTTCAGTAGAATATGATTGCATTTTTTTATACTAAGTTTTAATTTGTTTTTTATATCATTCTTTAACTCTTGTATTAAAAAAGGAAAGTTTTCAAAATAGAAAATAAAGTGAAGAAAAAAAGAATGTTTGAAAAGTTTTAAAAAATTCAATCACATGAAAATCTTTTAAAAAAAATTAATAGAAATGTTAAGTTACATAGTATTTAAAAAATTACATAATCTTTTCTATTATTTATTAATATAGTACCAGACTCTTGGCATAAATTTTAGATATTAAAAACTGTTTTTGAAAATAATAATTTTTTTTTTTTTAAACCAATGGTTTCATATGGCATCTTTTCTTTTTTTAGAGCATATTTTGTTAAGTCTACAAAAATGGCACTAGATTTCACCTAATCACAAATGTAAATTTTATAGGAAATTCCACATAAATCCATGCATTACTCTTTGAGTTCATATCAAGTATTCAGTTCTTCTTTGGCTAATACGAAAAACTCAATACATTTTTATGCTTCTTCTTGAGTTGTCAATAGAAAAAAAAAAGAAAAACATTTCATTTTTGAATTCCATCAAAAGCTGAGCCATTTGTTATTCTATAAGACAATGTGAACAATAACAATCCTGAAAGATTCCTTAAAACCGACAATTCCCTATTTGATGATTTTTACAGATAATAAAGTTATTTATTCTTCAATCTCAGATGTCTTAAGATACCAAAGAGTGCAGCAAATAAGTTTTCAGACCAATCAAATTTAGCATTGTAAATCTTAATCAATAAAATCCTTTTCAGGAAGTGTTACTTTGATTTAAAAAAAAAGAAAAAAAGGTATTAGGAGGATATTTAGAAGGACAAATCAGTGAAATATTTCTAATAATAATAATAAACATGTCAATTTCATTCTAACAACACAATGTAAAGGGACCAAAATCTTTTTTAAATCTTTTTTATTAAAGTCATTCCTTTCAAAATAAATTTATTTGGGTGTCCTTTAGACATTATGTCCTGGGTATAACACTGAATTGCATCTGATGGTGGGGCTCCAGTTCTGTAGATCTGGCGAGTACTCTTTCATTACCATTACTCCCTGGTCCGCTCTGATTCGGAGTAGTAATATCTGTTAGGGTCTCATCTTAATGGTCATATAGATTCATATTCAATAGGAATGTGAGGAATCTCTCCTCCCCCAAGAAAACACAGCACAAAAAACAAATATAATTCCCTAATATCTAGACATAAAATAACCCTAACAGGTTGACATGCCACCAAGAATCAATCAAACTATATTTGTTCTTTCTGATAGTATTAAAAAATAAAAACGATGATCAAACACTAAATTTCAATAAAAAAAACTTTAACAAGTTTTGGCATTCAATCTGTAAGTAAAAAATTGAAATTTTCAAAAAGTTAATATCAATGATTATAAATTACTGGCAAACAGAGGAGGAAAATTGAAAAAGTTCTTCATAACAGGTTCAATTTTCTAGCTGCTGGAAAATTTTTCAGAGGAGTTTGTTATTTTGACAATGAATTTGAGTATTTTGGCATATTTTTCATTCAGATTATTTCCAAGGGGAATCATCAATGTAAACAATAACTGAGACTTTTGCACACACCTTACACACAAACACACAGTTTGGAAGAATGATCTTTTCAGTTTACGACATAAAAGGCAATGGAGATTCTATCCAAAATTTTTTTTTTACTAAAAGAAAGAACACAGTTCACCATTTTATCTTATTATTGTCATCTCTTTGTTTTAATTATCAAAATGCTTGTTTCACAAGTAATACACACTTGAAACATCACTCTGAAGTTCTACAGGGGACACCTCGTCCTTGCCTCTGGAGTAATTGTAATTTCATGAAGAATAAAATCTTTTATTTCATCAACTGTGTGTGGTCAATATTTAAAGGTTTCAATGTTTAACTATACCTTCAGAGAAGTAATAACAAGGAAATAGATCTTGTAAGGAAGATGACTTTGGGTTATTAACACATAGACGAGATTTCCTGGAAAAAATTATCTCCTAACTTCCATAAATGCCCTAGGAAACTAAAATGACATGATTGCATCTGTTCTAAGATATAGCTTCAACTTGTTCAAGGCTACTAACACCTGTGTGGTGGCAAGTTTAAATCTTGGAGATTATTTTGTCAGACCATATATAAGAACGAAAGAGATAAGAAAAATAAAAATATTTCTTTGCAGTTATTTATCTTTTTAATTGTTCTGAACTAGTTTTGACCTTGGGTCATTGTCAGGAGAAAAGATTTTGTGAAAGAAAGGTGTGTGTGTGTGTGTGTGTGTGTGTGTGTGTGTGTGTGTGTGCGTGTGCGCGTGTGCATGCGTGCGTGCATGTGCATGTGCATATGACCATGAAAATGTTTCAAGATGAAAAAAAAAACACAAGATTTTCCGTGTAGGATTTTATTTGTAGAAATATTTGCCGACATTAAGTGTTTCAGTTTTTAGACCTTCATCGGGGTGTGTAAATTATTAAATGAAATGAAAAAGATGGAAAGTTTTAAAACATTTTATCTCCACTGATAGCCTTTCGTTTTAGATTTGTGCGGTGTAATTAGCATTCCAAAATTTATATTCTTGGAGGAAAAAATCCATATCACATCAGTCTATGTTGATATTTATATTCTTTAATTCAAATCAACTGATTATAAACATTCCATAATATATCTATCCGTCTCTATCAGCGTTAACGTTCTTTCTATCTCTGTTTGATTTGACTGTCTGTTTATCCATCTATCTTTCAAAATACATAAAAATGATGAAGCCAAATTATTTTAGATAAAGGGTTTTGTAACTTTTCAGCACTGATCTGACAAAATAAGGAGACAAATTGAAAAAAACTCAGTCTCTGTTTGATAGTATTGGGGTTTGAAATGAGAAAAGATTCAATAATTTTCTGGCATTTTTTATTATCTATGTAAACTAACATTTAAGAGTCAATAAACTGAAAGTTATGATTAATTTTTAAATAATGTTTGACCAAACCATTATTTATCTCTGCTCTTTTTAAATCTTTTTCTCATAAATTTGTTTATCAAGACAACAGCAAGTTTCACCAGAATATTTCTTATTACAATCCAAACATGGAATTTCATATAATGCACGGATCTGGATTCAATGTGGGTATTGTTATTTTATCATTAATTGAATTCCTAATAATCTTTTTAGAGTTAATGAATGTTTTAATTCCAAAGTTGTTTAGGGTTTTTCTAATGACGTTTGTGGTTAAATGGTTGGGTAAAATGATATATCTATGTAATGTATTATTATTTGAATTTCAGAACATTTAAGTTTTTGAATTTTGAGATTTTTTATTTTATTGTATAAAAGATTTAGGATATTGAAGTTATGTGAAGGAATTTTCTATATAGTCAAATTCATCATTTAAAAATTAGTGGGGTGGGATTCTTAGAGCTCCAAGGTAAAACCTATGATTATTCCTCTCTTTATTTTGGTGTTATGATGTCAGTAAATATATATATGGTCATTTTTATTCATGGATTTCTGATGAACTTTACAGTGTACACCAATGGTCTGGGAAACCTTGATTCATTCCTAGGTCGCATCATACCAATGACTTTAAAAATGGTACTTGATACCTCCTTGCTTAACACTCAGCAATATAAGGTACATATCAAGTGTAAAGTGGAGCAATCCAGGGAAAGGAGTAGCACCCTCCTCTACGCCACGGTGTAGTAGTTATTGAAAAGGGAGCCTTCAGGTCGCCCTCAACTACGGTCGCTAACTTTACTTACTTTATTTATCAGTAAAACAAAAATAGAAATAAATCTGTTAAACACGTTTTTTGTTTTTAAAACTATCTCCAGGCTGATCTAATATAATGTTGTCTCATCGAAAAAATTATTTTCAAATGAAAATAATTTTTTCAGTGAAACAACATCATATAATACCATTACCCTGAAGATTTTAGGGAAAAAAAAGTTTAATGTTGGCAAATCATCCATATATAAACGAATAAATCCTTTGAATATTGTTTCTGGTTTGTTTTAAATATTTATATACATATGTTAATATATATTTAAAGTTGGTGTCATTAATTTGTTTTTTCTGTTCCCCTAAATCTCTCAAACAAAAACAAGATAAAAACTATTTATATAAAATGAACCATTTAAAACAAGGCTGATTTGAAACTATAACTATTCAACAGCAAGCTAACAATATAACCAAAAAGCTAAATGAACACTTACAAATGTCTGTGATAAAAAAAGAATTATAATTTTTATGTTGTTTTTAAAAACTTTAGAGTGAAATTTTTGTTCATAATTATTTGAATGAGTCACATTAATTACTTTTTCAATTTTTTTCTGATCTGAAAATTTATTTTTAAAAAATAATTTAAAAAAACATAGGTCATTTTTTAGATTTAAGGAAGGAAAAAAAGTGAAAATAGAAATTTTCAATCTTATTTTTTCTTCCAATAATTTAAATAAGTTTGTTTAGATCACTTTTTTTAAACAAGAAAAAAGAATTAAAAAATAAAATTTTTGATCCCAAGTTTGCATGTTTCTTTTTTGGCATTAGAGCAAATAGACAAAAAAGCATGATTAATGAGGGATTAAAACACTCCCCACCCCTGAAATATACAGTTTAAACATTTCACAAAGTTGTGAATTTTAATCATTACCATTTTTTTAAAACAAAGTTTCTTAGAGAAAAGGCAGCAGGTATTTTAAAATAATTTAAATATCAAAATCATGTATAAAACTTCATTTTTTCAAAATAACTTCCCCAATTCAAGTTGCTTTGAATTTTCAATAATTTTCCTTTTATTGAATAAAGTTTCTTAGAAAATATACAGCAAATTTTTTAAAAAGAAATCTTACAATTAAAATTTTCCAGAGAATAAATGTAAATAATACAGTTATACAACCATTGATAACAATTAATTTACTAGCATAGTACGCTAGTAACTTAATAAACATCATCTAGAAATTTTAACATTGATGACCCTCTCTATGCCATTGTACTACAAACGTAAACAATTCTTTTTAAAGTTTTGATTTTCAAACGACTAGAAAAATATCATAGAATAAATGTCTGGAAATTCTAGCTAAGAAGTTTCCAGCTTTTTATCTACTTTATGCAGTCAAGCTGAATGATTTGGTTTAATTAGTCTAAAGAGTTCAATTTAATATTATACTTACATTGCAAATAGAGCATCTCACTGAAAACATAAAATGTTTTGGAATTTTCAACAATTAATATACCAAAAATATGTTCCCAGGTCCCATTACTTCAGAAAGTTTGGTGGCTATATCTCTAATCATTCTTGAGTTATGTTAGATGGACAAAAAGATATTTGGTTAATTATAGGAAAATTCTTCTTTTTTTTTATTCGTTAGGTTTTCTTTTGTCTTATTTTTGTTGCTTTTGCATTGCAATACTCAAGCTTTTACAGTCAAAAACTTTATGAACCATAGCGTAGCAGTTATCATTGTAGGAAATGTACTCAGCAAGCTGAGTTCAAATCCCAGATAAGGCAGCATTTCATTTCATGCTGATTCTCCCGAAAAAGGCACAAACACATCTCTTTTTTTTAACTCCAGTTACAGTTAAATAGTAAGGTAGACAGTACTATTAAACCTTGGTATGTCCACCAGTCTAGGAGAATTCAAACTAGCTGTACCCTACTTAAAAAAAAAAACCTTTATGACAGAGGGGTAAATATATACACAAAGAAAGTCAAATAAATTCAATAATCCCAAAGTTCAAATTTTTTCAGAGGCT
The DNA here is from genome assembly GCA_963585895.1 of Sepioteuthis lessoniana. NCBI lineage: Eukaryota > Metazoa > Mollusca > Cephalopoda > Myopsida > Loliginidae > Sepioteuthis > Sepioteuthis lessoniana. The sequence continues at coordinate 97,176,341 of OY757923.1, read as the reverse complement.
CGTAATTTATATTTCCAATTCATGAACTGTTACAGAATGTAAAAAGAATCTAAAAGGAAATAAAAAAATAAAATAAAAACCGCAAAGAATTAAATTATAAACAAAATTGATAAAAAAAAAAATTAAATAAAAAATTTAAATTTAAAAAATTCAATTTAAAAATAATCATATTAAAAAAACAATTGAATTAAGAACAGTTAAATTTAAAAAATCAAGTTGTAAGTAAGCACAACCAGCAAGTAAGCACCCCCCCCATTCCATTCCATGATTTAGAAATATTGAGAAAGGCCTTAGCTCTGCAGTGAGCTGAAAGATAGGCTCATGGGATTGTAAGTCAACCAAATAGAAGTGACTTAGAGTCAAATCATATTGAAAGTACTTGCTTTCTATCAAATCACCAAAGTTAAGCAACAAAGAGCCTGTTCCATAATTAAATGGATAACCACTTAAAAGCAGTTCTGTCAGCCTGCATAAGAGACTGATCTTGGCATAAAATAACCCAGCAAAGGTCGCCATGCCATAAAACAACCAGCCAGTTAGCCAGCTAATCGGAAGCTTTATAATCAATCAGGCACACAAATATTACAAATTTGGCAGTAGTTGTTTGTAAAAGACTTTGTCAAGGGAGTGACACATCTCTTTAAGGATGTTATTTGTTTTAATCATAGACTTATCAATATCCACCAAACAGACTCTTAATTTCCTGTTTTCTATTTTTTGTTTTTAATTGTATTGCCTATTAGTCACAAATGATTAGACAGTCAACCTTGACCTGTCCATGTATATAATACAATTCATATGCTTGTAAGTATATGAATGTGCAGTGCATAGAGCAACTTTGACATCAAAATGAAACTGAACTGTACTCATGGGATTCAGAGGCAATAAATCTGGTCTTTGCTTCATAGGTCAGAGTGAGATTAGTTTACACCAGCAGAATACTTTGACCCAGTTAATAGTGTTACTATGTGCACTAGTTCATTTCATTCAGCTCTCTCTCTCTCTCTCTCTATATATATATATATATATATATATATATATATATATAATACTTGGCCAAAGATATGGCGTAATGGCTAAAGTGCTGAACTGCAGCAGTGAGTTCAAACTCCAGTTGAGTAATTGCATTCACTTTCGGACTAATACCCTTTCAAAAGATATTGACCCCCCCCCAAAACCCACACCCAGCTATGGGTTAAAGACTATCGCTGCTGCTCTACAAAGATGGCTTTGGCATTAAATAACCCATAAAGTTTGATATGCAATTAAACAAAGAAACCAAACCAAAGATATGCACTAACTACTCTTAGAAAATATTTCTTCTGTGATTTTTAATCCATGAAAAATAAACCAAATCCAAATCTGACACAAAACCTTTTTTATTTAATAGACAAATGTTCTGGCTTCATGGAACAGAATTCAAATTTATAATCAATTATTATACATCAAACAGATTTGCTTGAAAATTATTAGATCAATATTTAATGCCATACATAATTATTTGATTTCAAGAATCAAATAATTATGTAGAAATTATTTGTATTAAGCTAAACATATTTGAAGCTGTAATTGTTTATAATGCATTAACATGAGTTACCATATAACCTAACAAGAGTCTTCATACAGCAAAACCAACCAATTAAACTCAGCAAAATCAATTACCTTCAATTTATATTTTCACTTCTGGGCTGCATTCACTTTAATTGCTTTGTTCAAACACTCATCTCTGTATTTAAAATGTAACACCTGCGATTGATTGCTGCAGAGTGATAGTTCATAACTGGCAATTACTTATGGCCCACATGTGTGACTATTTAGGTGTGAGGAAAAAAAAAGTTTGTTTTTTTTAAAAATAAATCAAGAAGCATTCAATGCTATGTATAATAATTATCAAGATGAAATTATTTTTACACACAAACACACATATGCAATTAGTGTCCTGGGTTTGACTCTAAATAACATCCAATGGTGAGGCTCCTGTTCTGAAGCTCTAGGGAATGTGGAATAGCCCTTCATTATCTTTATTCATAGATCCACTCAGATTCAGAGTGTTAGTACTTGTTAAAGTCCCATCTATGAGAATCAAATAGATCTTCTTGAAAATCATTAATATTTGATAAGAATGCTCAAAACATAACTGTGTGCAAACAAATCATTATTAAATGATAGGAATAAGTATTTTAAATTGTGTACAAATTATTCATCTTAGAAACACTTAAAACCACATAAATGTGTGCAAATCATTTGTATTAGATAGAAATACTTGAAACCGAATAACTGTGCGCAAACAAATTATTATGGACATAAAAACAGTGTAATTTTTTTTTAAATCCTTTAAAGTATTGAAAATATAGTTAAAATTACATTCATAACTGAATTGAATTTCAGCATTAGATAACTCATAAGGAGTTGGCATGCCATTAAATAAACAAATCATCTTGATTTTGAAGTTGATAATTGATTTATGGTTATGAAATCATTAATTCAAAGAAATAATTTTTGAAGCCAAAGGCCAGTCCGAGTTCTTGCTAAATAAAAAAACTAAAAGGTCTACAATACATTTGCCTTCCAAACTTCCTCCTGCAATACACCACTCTCTGTAAGTGTCAGTTGTCATTAAATGAGAAAAAAAAAATTAGCACTTAAAATCATTAACTTCAGTTAGATATAAGCTTAATTCTACACTGCTAAAAGCTTTACCTTATTAAATGGTTATACAGAAGAGAAAATTTATAAACTCATAAATTGCCAGGCATCTGGTTCCCAGTCAATATTCAGTTTTCAGTATTTACAGACAGTTTTTGAGATAGATCTTTCCAGCAAACAAACTTCAAATTATTCACTGGATTTTTTAGTATTAGAAGATTTATTTTTCCAACAATGCCATGTCAAATTATAACATATTTCAGATAGGAAGTTGTTTATGGCTTATACCAAAAAAAGAATCCAATACATACAAGATCAAATGGTGTATTTAAATCAGAGATTGGAAATTGTGCCATACAAATCTTATAAGTAAAGGCTTAACTACTTCCCTCCATACTTTGAAAATCATCATTTGAAATTCTATCTATATTTGCTTTCTAAGTATAGTTGAATTACATGGAATAAAGATATAAAACAAATGTCTTGTTATGATTCCAATATTGCTGTAATATTTCAGTGAAATCGAGAGAACGTAGTGGATCTTGGCAACAAGTATTGTGGTGAACTACTCACAGGGAGAGCTGATGTGCTTATAATTAATTTCCTAACCTGGTTTACCTGCTAATCCATGTAGTAAAACCCATGTAGAAAAATAATGTATATATGAGTATGGGTAGAGTTAGGTTTCATTTAGTTTATCCTTTCTCCTCTTATTGTGACACACTCCAAATCCTGAGTATGAACGTAGGTAGATTATTAAAGTAGAACAATTTAACCTTCATCATTTTGTTTTGATAAAATAGGAATTGCCTCAAATGAAAGAATTGTGTATCCACCCAAAAATGCATTGGAAATAATAATAAAGAAAACCTTTAACTCCAATTCATAAGCTTAAAAATGAATCAAAACTAAATAACATCTATAAACAATGGTCCTCTATTTAAAATAGGCAGAGAGTAAATCTTTGGACAATGTTCTGTATGATTCCAGTGATTCACGGCTACAACCTTTTCCCTTAACTGTTCATCAGTCTTCTTTACCTTTCATATCCTCCAACTAAAATTAACCCCTAACCCTGATAATATTTTAGTTTTAATTCAATAAAAAAAAACATTTTTAATGGATTTGTCAGGTGCATTAAACCAAAGAATGGGAAATTAAAAATATTTGGGGAGAATTTCAACATTTCTTTCCAATATTTAGAACTTACTAATTTAATAGGTGGATAAGTTAATTCATAGTCTAAAATGAAAAACTTGAAGTACACCTAAATAAACAGAGAACTTCTGTGTATGCACCATATTAAAACTCCAACTGAAAAGATAATTATCTGAAGGAGGAGATTGCCATCATCTTTCCAGAACAATATAAACTTCAAAGCAACAGATCCAAATGCAGACATGAAAACAAACACCTACTAGTCTTTGCAACCACATAACTCGAAAACAAAACAATATGCCAAAACCTGAAACTAATAATCTTTTAAAAAGCAAATACCAAATTTTAAAACCTAAGAAAATATAAAGACTCCGCAGTGCATAGCAATAAAAAAAAACAATCAAATGAAAATAAAACAATAAATATATAATAAAATGAAACTTTATAACTAAAAAAATATAAACACCAAGCAATTTAAATCTAAAATTCTAATTTGATAAAAAAAAAAAAAAAACTCCAATAAATAAACTCAGCATCCATTAGCTCTAACATTAAAACTGGCACAAACCGGTTCATATTAACCCCAAAACTTCCACAAACTGGTTCCACCATAATCACTTAACAGTCTATATATTGAAACAGTTCAATAAGATACATAATGCATAGCTTCTTTTTTTTTTTTTAAATGAACTCATCATTAAAAAATTCTGACACAATTTTTAATATAAAATAAGGGGGTGGCAGTCATTTCCAATCCACAATCTCATGCTAAAGGAATTGAAAATGTATTGCCTAGAAGAATGACAAGAAAAATTCTTTGAAACAATCATTCAAACTTTTAAGACTCATTCCTAAAGCCATCAGTCTTTAAACCAATCTGACACAGTAGAGAAACTAAGGACCTAGCACACGAGACATTTCATCTGAAATATGCATCATGTGAATATACATATATATATGTGCAATTGTGTGTGTGTGTGTGTGTGTGTGTGTGTGTGTGTGTGTGTGTGTGTGTGTGTGTGTGTGTAATACATGTATAGGCAAAAGGGTAAAAGAAATTTACAATTCAGAAAACAGTATAACATATGGTAAAGTGCCTAAGTTGATACTTGCTTATAGGGGATCTATTTGCATGAAGTTGTCAGCAATTTATTATGAGCCAAATTTCAAGTTCTGAATATTACCTCAACATTTCCTGTACTGATATAAATAACAAAAAAAAAAAAAAACAGATGCATAAGGTAAATTGAGTCAAGTGTTACAAAGAGATAAGCTCTAAACCAAAGACAAAAGGAAAAAATAGAAAACAATATTGTCAGGAGTGGCATAGAAAGCAATTTTCCTTTTCAAAATATTATTGTTTGTTATTGTTAACTAATCTGTTTTTTGAAAATATTTTAACCCAAGGTCTGATGGCAAAAGTAGTAATTTACCAAACACAAGGCCATATGAATAGGGGACCCAATGAGAATCAAACTCACTTATGAAGGTTTGTTAGTCTAGCTTGCTAACCATTATACCACCTGAGGTGCCTGTCTATTGTCAAAAATAGAGAATATACCAACTGCAGAGGGGTAAAACCCTTCACAAGAAAGGGTGTCCTGATTATGACACTAAAAGTCATCCAGTAAAGAGGAGTAAGTTCTGAAGCCCTGGGGAGAGTGAAGTCTATTACTCCCAAGTCCACTCTGTCTTGGAGTAGTAGTACCTTTTAGGGTCCCATCTATCAGTTAAATAGATCCATTTGAAAATTATTTAGTTGTCTGAATTTCTGAAACAAAGCTTGATGATTTTTATCATTAAGGGTTTTCGGATTATTGTCTTTATCTTTATTGCTATTTTCATGTTTTGGCTGTTATGTCCTCCAACATATCAGAGGACATATTGGCTGAAATGTTGTGGAAATAACAATAAAGATGAAGACAATAGTCCGAAAACCCTTAATGATGAAAATTATTTGTATTAACCAAATAAGAATTCTTAGAAGCATGTAATTGTGTGCAAATAAATGATTATTATCATTAAAAACAGGAAGAACTTATTTTAAATCATGTAATCAAAAAAAAAAAATTAACCTCAGCATCAAATAACCCAACAAGTAATCCTGGAAATTGCAAAGTTTCATCTGTATTTGCCTTTTTAGTTCCCTCAAGAAATTGACCCAAACCCTACCCCTTTGAGTGGAAGAAGGTTGCTGTTAGAGACAGCTCCCTGGAATTGGGCTCCTCACACAAAAATCAATGAAAAACGGAACATTGCTCTGTTGTCATTAAGTAGTCACTTAGCTCAGTATGGTATAAGGTCAAAAGTATGGGGCACTTAGTGAGAATTGAATTCACTCACAAAAGTCTACAAACCTAGTTCATTTACTATTACAACACATGGGGTACCATGGAGTAGGTGTAAATTAAAAGATTCTCTGTGATATCATAAAACTAACTAACATACCAATCAAGAAAGTTTTCTCTTGAAAAAGCTAAATATTTTCTAGTTCATATTTCTAATTACTTTTTGTACCAATCCTGAATTCCTGTCTTAAATTTCATAGTACAAAATAAATGCAAAGTTAACACTGTACTTTCTGGCCTTTTTCAGTTATCTTTTGTCCTAGTTAGTAACAAGGTTGTCTTAATGCATGAGCACACTGGCCAGTTGCCAGGAAGAACCACAAGCATAGGAGCTTCATGCTAATCAACAAAGATCGTGGAAAAATTCTCAAAATATACAAAATGGCTGGATACATTCTGTGCAGACCTTATATAATATCAAATAGAATCAACCTGTTTTAATCACTAGTCCATATACAATAATAAAAAAGTGTTGCTTATATTTGATTATTTATTATCATCATCATTATTATAGCAACTCTATTTCTTAAATATTGAACATCCTATATAAAATAATAAGAACATAAGAACATTAAAAAAAAAGGAAATTTTTTTTTTAAATTATGAGTAAAATTTACAACTGTAAGTCAAAAACAAATAGTGACATTCAATGTTAGAACTTTAAATAGAATAGGCCAACTACCAGAGTTGACAGTTTCTGCAATAGATCATAACACAGACATAATATACATACAAGAACACAGATACATTCAGAGCAAAGACATTAAATACCATGATACCAGCAATGGATAGACATTTGTCTCTGCATCTGCATGGAAAAACTCTGTCAATGCCGCGATAGGAGGTGTAGGTATGCTTATAGGATCACAGGCTCTAAAATCACTAAATAGCATCAAGAAAATACAACCGAGGACGATGGTAACTACATTTAATGGCAACCCCTGTGCAACAATCATCTCCTGCTACAGCCCTACCAATGTTAGTGAAGAAACTGATCTCATCATCTTCTATAATGAACTCTCCTCCCTTGTTCGTAGCATCCTAAAACACAACATTCTCATCATTGATGGAGACATGAATGCCTAAATTGGTAAAAAATGTAAACAACAAATTCAGGTTACAAAACTCATTTAAAAGAAATGGGGAACATCTAAAAGATTTCACGCTAAAAAATAGATTAACATGCCTCAATACTAAATTTCAGAAAAGAAAGTGAAAACTAGGGACTTACACCTATGCAAATCCTACTAAAGTGCAGACTACATCTTTATAAATAAGAAATGGAATAATAGTGCATTGAATTGTGAGGCATATTCCTCTTTTGAGGGTGTAACCTCCAATCACCAAATTGTCACAGCAAAGATACAACTAAGCCTACGAAGGAATACGGCCCAAACAGCAACAACCAAAACACAAAAGGCAAATGGACAAAGGGATGCATCCTCTTTTTCTCTAAGAAGGGTGACCTCGGGATAGCCTGGAACTACCAAGTAGTAACCCTTACTTCCATAGCAGCCAAGATCTACAATGCTCTACTACACAACTGCATAGAACCAAAAATTGAGGAAGTAATTAGGAAGAACCAAAACGGCTTTTGGAGAAATCGATCCACGACATCACAAATTTTGACTATCTATCAAATTCTAGAATGTGTATGTGCAAAAAACCTTGAGGCAACAATATTATTTCTTGACTTCTCCAAGGCATTTGACTTCATACACAGAGGGAAGATGGAGCAAATATTTCTCGCCTACAGCCTCTTCAAAGAAACTGTCACAGTCATAATGATGCTATATAAAAACATGAAAGTAAAAGTCCACTCCCCAGATGGGGATACAGACTACAACATTGTAGCAGGTGTGCTACAAGGAGACACATAAGCCCTATATCTGTTTATCATCTGTCTAGACTACATGCTTAGAACGTCTATTGATTTAATGGAAGAAAATGGTTTCAAGCTGGCAAAGGAAAGAAGAAGAAGAGACCCCACACAAACTATTATGAACATGGACTACGCCGATGACATAGCACTTCTGGCAAATACACCTGCCCAAGCCGAATCCCTGCTACATAGTCTGGAACAAGCATCTGCTGGCATTGGCCTCCATGTCAACACATATAAGACGGAATACATGTGCAAGGCGACATCTCCACACTAAAGGGTGGGCTTTTGAAATTAGTGGACAAGTTCAACTACCTAGGAAACAGTGTCTAATCAATCGAGAAAGACGTCAACACATGACTAGCAAAGGCATGGACAGCTATCGATAAGCTTTCAGTCATATGGAAGTCAGACCTGATCGATAAAATAAAACACAGTTATTTTCCAAGTAGCGGTCATGTCAATACTGCTATGTGGATGCACTACAAGGACGCTAACTAAACTTATAGAGAAAAAGCTTGATAGCAATTACACAAGAATGCTGCAAACAATATTGAACAAGTCCTGGAGGCAGCACCCCACTAAACAGCAGGTGTATGGCCACCTACCACCCATCACTAACCAGACATGCGGGTCACCGCTGGAAAAGTAAGGACAAACCCATAAGCGACATACTCTTGTGGACCCCTTCACATGGACGAGCAAAGGCAGGACAACCAGCTAGAACCTATATACAATAGCTCTGTGGCAAGAGAGGGTCAGGGAGATCCGTGATAGTGGCACGTCATCATGATGATGATAAGTAAAGAGGAGAGAAATGTAAAGCAACTGAATGCATAATATCAAAATTGAAGTCTATGGCAAGGGAATAACAGATTTCAATCAATCTTATTCTTTATGTGAGGGAAAAGTAGAATAAGTTTATCTGTTATTATACTTGATGATAACCTCTAATTAAGCCAAAGCTTAGTAAATGATTAACACAGGTGATTATGTTTACAGCAGTGAAGGCTTTAGAAGGACCAGCCCCACACTTTTTGGATGAGCTGATAACAGAAGAATCGTGCACCAATATGTAACAGATTCTGATCAATGACACTCTTCAGATTTGAAATTCAGAGTTTTCTCTTCGAGACAGATTTTATTTCCAAGGCTAAAGAACCTAGTTTGCTTTACTATTTACTCATAGTTAGGGAAGAAGAGATGGGTTCATGCCTTTCCTAAGGGCATCAGAATTAAGATTTGAACTCAACTCACTGACTCCATTTTCTCATAATGATGCCTCCAAAATAATATCAAAGTCAATAACAACATAATATAACTTTCTATTTGCTTATGCCTTACCCTATATATTTAGTTGTTATAAAAGATGAAAGTTTTAATGTATCTTTTTTAATAAACCCTACCTGTGATATCACGGGTTCACAAAAACAACATACCATTCTCAGCATAACCTTTGGACATTGGAATCTTTCAGACGAGAATTGAATAACATGGATCTTACCTTCATTCACAAATCACTATTGTAGTTTATCAATAAACATACAAATGGGAAATATATTTTCAAGGGGAAAATTTACTGACCTTTTTTTTTCTTTTCTTTCCAAAAAAATCAGAGCCTTATTTTTGGCAAAGTTCTTTCTACGATGAAGGTATTGAAATCCAGCTTACATTTTTAATTGGCACTGAAGAATAACGGCAAAGTGGACTTACCTGAAAATAGAATAAAAAATACAAAAACTGATCAGAACAATTCTATCTGAAAATTCATAGAATATTTTAGATATATGCAAAAAAAAATACAGCAAGAATATATACCTCATTTTTTGCGACAAAAGTACAGTGATGTTTGCTAGGCAATTTATTAGTCGTAAAAAATAAGCAAAATCATTACAATAAAAAATTAATGTGTCTAAAAATTGCATACTTCTTTGTCCATTCTCCAACTTAATTCTGACAATATGAAAGACTAATGACATATCAATCTCTTATGGGTTATTTAATGCTAAAACTTTGAACAAAAATTTCTTACACTATCAAGATTTTGGTAATTCCTATCTAATATTAATAATTCATACACAATTATATGAATTGAACTAAATGTTCCGTTTTTTTATTTATTTATTATTATAATAATAATAATACCACTACTACCACCACTGCATGGTTTTACAGCATCAAAAATTCCTATCTAATACTAATAATAATTTATACACATCCAGTTTCAAGTAACTATTCCTATTATATAAGTTGTTTGTAAACAATTATGAGGTTTCATGTATTCCTATCAAATACAAATAGTTTTCAAACAAATCTGGATGTTGGAATATAGGCAACTAAATGGTAACTGCACACTTCCCATAGCTTCAGAACTGGAGATTCAATACCAGACATTTAATGGGGAAGGGGGTCTTACCCTTCAGCGGTAGATGCAGTCATTTTATTCTAATTCCCAAATGACAGGGAAACTTTGATAAAATTATGCAACCAAATTTTTACTATTAGTCTAAATTGAAAGGTGCTTCTAAGTGAAATCATCTGGAGGTTACAGGTTCAATCCCAACAACAGGTAAGACTAACAAGGAATACTTAGCATAACTAAATACTTGTACCTGGTCATGGTTAACAGAATTGGAACAGTCTATCACCATGGATCAAATAAATAAAGGGTTCAGTTCAAGATTGTGTGTGGACTCCTGAGTTTGACATGAAACACCAGAAGAAGGCCAAAGGATATATCGGCCGAAACATTGTGAATATAACAAAGATGGGATCAACAGTCAGAATATTCTAAGTAATTATAAAGTTTTTACTTTTCCTTCTAAGCAAAAAGAGTTATTTCCCAATTGCTTATGCCTTAAGTAAATGGAAAAGATTTTTATTCTTTAAACTTTGCTTTTCTGACCTGGCTAATGAAATTTTCCAATTCACTCATTTTCCAGAACATTCCAAAATGAATTGCAGGATGTCCCTGAGAGTCTATATCTTTGACACTCATCTTGATAAATTCAAGAAGTATATGGGAACAATATAGTCAAAGGAACCAGGCAAGCAGTTCCACAAACAATACTTGTCTTTAAACACTGCTATCAAAGAGCATTATAATGAAAACATGATGGGGAACTCTAATTGGAAGCTGATAGGCAAAAGTGATTTGCATTACATTTTTGTTAATTTTTCAAGAACTTTAATATGACTACAAGAAATTTTGAGTCATATGTTGTTTTATTCAAACTTGATGTAAATCAAAATGTGCAAAATTGCTGTTTTTACATAGAAAGTAAGATGATTCCAACATTTTATGATCCCAGACACAAGAGCAAAGTTTTAAGGGAATGATAACCATTTTCTATACGTTTACAATATACATATTTACCCAACCCCTCCGCTCAGGCAGGATATGATACAAGGTCAATTTTTAAGTAGAGTTTAACAGGTTTGAATTCAGAGTTTTCCTTCTCCTAGACTAGTTGCCTCACCAAGGCTGAAGAACCTAGTCTGCCCAACTATTTACCTATAGCTGGAGGGAGAATAATTGGATTCATACCTTTCCCAAGGGTATTAGTGCTATGTGAAATGCAATCAGTCTTGTCCAGGATTTGAACTCGTGTCGCCTTGTCCATTTCCTACGATGATAACCATTACACCACGTTTACAATATAAGCAATAAAGAAATAACACATACTCTCCAAAAACAAAGCTTGTGTTACATAGTATCATGGAAACAGTATATAATTTATGTGCTATAAAATCCAAAGATCAAGGAGGTGTGGATTGCATAATGGTGTATCCTTAGAGGAAATGGACTAGACAAGTTGAGTTTTTTTTCACTCTGATTCCTTCCTGTTGAAGAATTACAAAACGCCACTCCAAAAGCAATGCTTCCTTATTTTCACTGAAACTACAACACATACAAGATGCATAATAACTCAGATGAATAGAGCAAGTTTTCAGCTACAAAACACTCAGTTTTCCAGTCTCTACAATTGTGGCTATGCAGTTTTGAGTGACGAACGAAAGCTTGTCAGCCTCATTCATAAAAGGGAAACCCTGAAAATAATGTCTGGAGTAAAACAAATTCCAATGCATTTTTGTATGTTTACATAGTAAGATAGTAGTAAAGCCAGTTTAAAAAGAAAATCTTTGGTAAGAACTGAGCGTGACTTCATTGGCTTTTTCACCAAATTTGTGCTAAGACCAATCCATGCTACATTCAAGAAGTATAACCACTGAATGATCTCTACCCGTCCTCAAGACATACTGTGCCTTTAAGTGAATTTGCACTCCCAACATCCTGGCTCTTCACACTGTGTGCAAATCAATTATCAATACTGAGCATGCGTCCTGGATTTCTTACAAATGGCGACTTGGCATATATCTTTTATTACAGATATTTTTGGAAAATTTATATTGGTTTCCACTTGTAGACACCTGAATAAATTTTTTCTTTGTCATTTATCTACTGATTAAGCACAAGGTGTGGAAAGATAAATATGAGAAAAATTACAACATATACATATAAATTGAATATTCATATAATCAAAAGAATTCCCCAGCTTTCTTGGTCATATGTGCATTTCTTTATATCACATGATCAATTTTTCTTAATAAACATGGCAGTCAAACCACTTTACTCAATTTTTCATCAATTGATTTAGTAAAGGAGAAAGTAACAAAATATTCATAATTTTATATTTTAGCTAAACCTGTTCTCTTACAATAGTATCAAGCATTCTTTTTAGCCCTTTTTTTACACAGTTTGTTTTTTATTATTAATCTTATATATATATATATATATATATATATATATATATATATATATATATATTGAGGTAAAATGGGACCAGGAGGCTCAAACTTACCTAATGTGAAGAGACCACAATATCTTACAATTCTGTCAATACATGTGTGTTTCTAACTATTTTAAGACTACTACTAGTTTGAATACATGATCATAAGACTGATTACAAATCAGGCTGAATTTACAAGCCCTATCCTGAAAGTAGCACCTCCATAAAATGCTGCTCCCTTCTCAAAAACCATCCATATAAGACGAACAAGATGTGCTGGGAGCTGCTGGAGAAGGAAGGGCAAGCTCATAAGCAAGATTTTCCCATGGACTCCTACACATGGACACACCAGTGACTGCTGAGCAGCAAAAAATAACATACATCAGCTCTGTTTGAACACTGGATGGAATCTGGAGGGCCTGTCAGAAGTGATGGATGGCAAGGGAGAGTACTGAAACTCCACTTGGTCAGCATGACTTGAGGATAATAATGAGACACACACACACAAGCATGTATGTACACACACACACACACACACACACATATATATATATATATATATATATATATATATATACACACTCTAAATAAAGTCAACTATTTTATTTCTTTTATATATATATATATATATATATATATATATATATATATATAAAAGCTGTTGTCACTAAATTTGTGTCACACTGAAACAAACTAATTTATATAAAATTAATGACTGAGAATTGGTGTAATTCAAAACTACTCAAACAGCCTGGTGACTAACAGACTGAAAAAAAAAACTTAAAATGTGATAAAATAGGTTCCAATTTGTAAGCTACATTTTTTAAAAACTTTACTTAAATGTTGGTACATAATAATTTGAATGAGTTGCTATAATAATTTTTTCAATTAAATTCTTTTCTAATCCAAAAATTTATAATAGAAATAAATAAATAAATAGGACATTTTAAAGTTTTAAGAGAAAAAAATTTAAATAGGAATTTTCAATCTCGTTATTTTTTCCTTTCAATTTCTCATTTCAATAAAATAACCTAATAAGTCAACTTTTTAAAAATGATTAAAATGTTGTACAAAATTACAGTTTTCAAAATAAGATTTAAATAGTTTGAAATTTTAAATAATTCACTTTTTATAAAATAAATTTTCATATAGAATAGTCGAAAAAGAAATAATACTCTCATTTTTTATACATTTTATCAAAGTATATAATCAATCTAATATAATCTAATTATATGATAATAATAATCTAATTGTATTGGTAACACTTGACTAAGTCCTTTTTGGTTGGGTTGAGTTTTATGGTAGATCAACCATTGTAGGCTATTTAATGCCAAATCCTCTTTATACATATATACATTAAATATATACACATGATTCATAAACACATTTTGTAGATAACATTCTTAAACGAGTCTGAGGTCTTTTTTTGCACACAGTTTCAAGTCATGCTATATAACAGTCGCAATTTAACATAAGTCATTTGTTTATACACATAACTTGTTCTATTTGATCCATAGATAGAAACCTATTAGGTACTACCACTCCAGGTCAGAGTAGACCTGCAAGCAATTGTTGTATATTGACCCTTGACCAAGCCGTCAATCAGAGATGCACCTGTGTAAATAAGCAGAAGAAGAAGCAGAAGCAAGTGGGCGTTATGAAAGAATATAGGCAGGTGTCGGCGGCAGTTGACTTACTTGGAGACAGGAAGGCCAGAGTGAGGGCCAGCTTGCAGACTGAGGGCTGAGGCCCTCAGTGACCCCCAGTTGAGCAACCCCAGCCAAGATGCAGAAGATAACACAGCAAGAGAAGAAGTTGGGTCAATATAGCAGTCTGTCCCTGTCTCCACTCATCTCTCACACACTACAGAAACATCAAGAATAAAGTGTGAGAGATACATATTTTTATTAAGAAGTGTGTTTGTTCATTTATTGAATTGCGTAAATTGTGGGTATACAACACAATGGCAATGAAAGATTACGCCACTTTCCCCGAACCTCAAAGGCTGGAGTATCACCATCAGAAGGTTTACATATTCAGGCCACTCTTCTTTTTTTTTCTTTCTTTTTTTTTCTTTCTTTTTTTTGGTGGGGATCTTAGTCCCTCTGCAGAGATGCAATCAGTATATTCTACAGCCCAAGCCAACTAGGCTAAATCTTTTTTTTTAATCTGATTTTTAAGTAAAGGAACCAAAATGGAATTAAAGAAACAGTTCTATTTTGGGCCATCAAGTTTATTATGCATAAAACAAAGAAGTGTGGAACTGCAAAGACAATTATGGAAATGCCATTAACATATGAAGGATAATTACAGTAATCAACAAACACTTAATTCATGGAATTCACTTTTTATTCTTACCATTATTTCTTAAATAGACATTTACTATTTTTTATACTAATGGAATGCTGTATTGAAAAATGAAAAAAAAAAAAGCCACCAGATTCTTATCAATAGCCATAAGTAAGCTGTACACCAAAACAAAAACAAAAGAAAATCAAGAGTTCAAATGCAATCATCATCTTCAAGTTGTGTTGATAGCATAGAGTTTTACAAATCTCTCTTGCCATCCTTCACTCTTTGTAGGTCCTCTAGACTGCATCCAGTGTCTGCACAGAGCTGATGTAGAGAAGTCCTTGCTTGTCAGTCAACACTGGCACGTCTATGAGTTGCAGTCCATAGGAGAACATCACTCATAAATTTGACTTTATCAGTAGTCTTGTTCATCTTGTTTAGCTGGTTTGTAAGATGGGAAGCAAGTGGCCATATAGCTGCTTTTTTGTGAAGTGTTGCTTCTAGGATTTGTTCAAAACAACTCAGCACTCTTGTGTAGTTCCCATCTAGCATTTTTCTCTATATGTTTTGTTAGCTTCCACCTGGTGCATCCATACTTTAGTACTGACACAGCTACAGGTTGGAAGAAATCCCATTTTATTTTATCAGAGAGATCAGATTTCTATAAGATTGATAATCTATCAATAGCAGTCCACACCTTTACTGTGCATATGTTAACATCGCTTTCAGTAGACAAGACTGCTGTAGAGGTATGTGTCGGTTGGGTTTTATGGCATATCAACCTTTATTATTGTTATTTAATACCAAATCTATTTTTATACAAATAATCAGTTCTATTTCAAACAATTCAGTTTAGCATAAGTACACAGTTTAATTATCAAAAACATTTCTATTTCAAGCTATTCAGTTTAGTCAAAAAGTTCTAATTCAAACAATTCAGTTTAGCCTAAGTACAGTTTCAATGTCAAAAACTGTTCCATTTCAAACAATTCAGCTTTGTATAAGCACGCAATTTACCAGTGATTTCAAGAAAGTTTTCAAGCAGATTTTTTTAAGTTTTTCTTTTTGGCTGGCAGTTTTTAGTTTTGCTCTTGATTTTTCTTTCCACTTTATTTACAGTCTGTCATATTAATTGCGATTGTCTTTTACTGAATTTCTGATTTTATTGATTTGGCCTTGAATGTAATCTAGTTATTCTTTTTGGTATGAGTTAATTCTCACTAGGATTTCTTAAAGTTTCAACATAGAGGCATTTATTTGGTTTCTTTTATTGATTAAGGATAGTTTGTTTCATGTTATCTCATTTTTCTCTGACTACGATTGGCTCCCAGGGAACTCTACACTTGATTTTCAGTTGCAGCTCTATACAGGGGGTAATAAAGTTTTTATATTTGTCATACGGAGTATGTCTTTCAGATGTCTCCTAAAGAAATGATTCTGTGATAAGAAAATACTCTTTCAAAGGAGGAGTATACTTCACAGTTCAAAGCACTGTTTATCCACTTCTTGTATATATATATATATATATATATATATATATATAATCTATAATCTAGCTATGTTTAAAGTTATTTGGGTAGGTTAAGTCCTTTTTATGAATTGAGTGTTTATGCATACAAGCCTGTTTTTGAGAGAAAACTGCTAGATATTCACCATTTCTGTTTGGTGAGTTCTGTAAATGAAATTTATCATTTCTGTCTTTGCTTATTTGAGCATTCATGTTTCCACCAATGATCAGAACATTGTATTTGGGAATGTGTTGAACAAGGGAAGATAATTTGTGATAGAAGGTAGTGAATCTGATAGTTTCAATTAACTACTCCAAGCTAATAAGATCTTCTTTCTTTGATTAATAGTCGTTCTCTCTTTGTAAATATAGTAATTAACTTAATATCATAGAAAATACAAAAGATAAAAAATCAATATGAAGGTTTGATCTTTACTTCAAAGCAGATTTCATTTATCTCTGACTCAGTTATATTATTAATATTCCAATAATCATATTGTGAACGTTTTGTTTCAGGTATAAATAACAGAACATGGTTCAGTTGACTAGGACAATAGAATACACTGACTGCATCTCTGCAGAAGGCTAAGACTCCCCCCCATTAAGTGTCATGGATATTATACTAAGCAATCTGATGGTGAGGCTGCAGTAATTCTAGAGCTTTGAGAAATGCAAAGTACCCCTACATTGTCATCGCTTACTTTGTAGTAAACCATCGGCAGCGATTTTGGACGGGACGAAAATGGTGATGTCATCCATAAAAGCTCTGGAAGGAGGAAGAGTCAGGTGTTCATTTTTCATCACTTCTTTCGACATATTTGCTGCACCTCGTAATATGAGTTCCATGGCCAGAATGAAAAGAAGTGGGCAAATCACACAGCCCATCATGATGCCGATCTCAAGTGCCTGCCACTTAGTGGTATGGTCTTTAACGGTAAATTTCATGAAGGCTGAATTGAAGTATTTCATTATGATTTCCCCAACCTTGCTTGGGAAGTTGAAAAAGTCGAGGGCCATTTGGATTAAGTGGTGCAGAACTGAACCATATGCATAGGCAAGATCAAGCCAGATTACATGTAGTTCTGTTTTGTCCCTTTTTGCTGAGAGTATTGAGTTCCATATCATTTGTGAATATTCCAGACATCCGGGGAAGCCAGGTATCCCAGCCTTCTGGATAGATGTATTTATATAATGATTGCTCATCAGAAACGTTGTCATACGGCAAGTATGAACTCCAAAAAATATTTTCCACTCGACATTTAGGAAGGATATTGGGCAAAAATTTGTGATACCTTTTGACTGCATTTCTTTTGGTATCCAAATACCATCAGCCAGACACCATTCCTGTGGTACAATACCCTTCTTCCAAACCTGCTGAAGGAGGACAGTGAGTTTCCTGAAGACACATGGGCAGTTTTTATATAACTTGTACAATATCTCATTCATGCCCGGGGCACTACTTGCGCAGGCCTTATGGATGAATCTCAGACTTTCTTCAGTTTTATCCCACTATCATCAAACATTACCATTGGATCTTGGAGTTTTTGGGGGGTATTGGAATACCGTTTAAATCATCTAAGTATGTCATCCTCAAATGATTCTCAAGTTCCTCCTTTGGTACATCAAGCTTGCCACTTTTTAATCCCATAAAAAGTTTTTTTGCGAAAGCATAAGGATTTGAGTAGAATGATATGTGAGCCTGACATTTTTTCTTTTGATGTTTTCTCTGATTTTCAGCTCTGGAGATCACCAAAATCCTTTTTTGAATATCATTTAGATATTCTAAAGTCCAACCTCTCATGAATTGGGGCTTCTTTTAATCGGTACTATATTTGATATATGTAAAAACAGGATTTGGGATTAAATGACCAACAAAAGTTGATATGCTATAAAACCCAAATAATGGAACAGCAGTAATTGTGAGGCATCTTTTTGAATTTTGGCTTCTTTGTTTTATGGCATAAAGAAGTTCATATCTTTGCCAAGGGCATTAGTCCAAATGTGAATGTAATAGCACAACTAGAGTTCTAAATCAACTACAGTCTATCATGCATATAAGAAAAAAACCTAAGTTCCTGATTAAAGAAAAACTTGGTTTTTCCTTTTTTTGGTGGGGAAAAAAAAGAGGGGTAAATCTGTATATTTTAAATCTGCATGATACAATCAATTTTGGTTTATTTATTTGGAAGGAGAGATGTTTTACCAACAATTTGCTAAAAGAACCTTTAACAAGTACATTCAACTCTTAAAACATGGGGGGGGGGTTAAACCTGCTTGATTTTTTTTTTTCAAATAATGTCCATGTACCATTTTATATGAAGAGAGAAATATTGTATTCTTATCAGACCAGAAAAGGGGGAAAATATTTCAGAGTGGAGGAAGAGTGATAGGCCATTAAACAATTATGGGATTTTGGAGACAAATAAGGGAATTTCAGCATATTATCATTTAATACATCACATCCTCCAAATGCAGACATCTATTATATATGTCAAAATATCAAAAATTAAAACACAAGAAAAATCTAAAAGTTTTGAGAAAACCAAGTCTAACTTATACTGTAAAATTTGTTTACATCTCTTGCAAGGTTAATAAGTTAAAATTATTTACATCAAATGGTCAATATTATTATTATTATTATTATTATTATTATTATTATTATGAATAATACACACACACACACACACACACACACACACACATATATATATATATATATATATATACACACACACACACACACACACACACACACACACACACACACAGAGTTTCAGACTGAATGATTCCTGCCCCATTGGCAAGGTTTGAAGTATACCAGCTGCATCCCTTCAAATGGAGTATTCTAGGTATGATACTAAACTACAGACAGTAGTATGGTTACAGTTTCTAAAGCCATGATTCCCAGGTCCACTTTGACCCAGAGTGTTAGTACTTGTTAGAATCCCATCTATAAATCAAATAAATATATTGACATTTATAAGTATTGAATTAGAATAACTGTGCAAAGAAACTAGAATTATAATTATTAAATAGGACTACTTGAAACCATTTAACTGTAAACAAATTGTTTGTATTAAGTTACTAGAAGCTATCATTAGTTACCTGAATGCATATAACTGTATACAAATATAGAAAAGAAAAAATGACTAAAAAATTGTTAAAAAATGAATGAACAAACTTATCCCTCATCATCAATAAAATATACTCGATAAAAAACAAAAAAACAGAAGCATATATATAATTTCATTAAAAAAAACAAGGCAAGATTCTTTGTAATAATTTTCTTTCTTTTTTTTCTTTTTGCATCACAATTTTTTTAAGTTTGGTTCAATTTTATATAAACAAAAATTGTCCAAAATTTTCTCCCTAGGTGCTTTCTACAATCATTGGTTATTTTCAAGGGTATAATTAAGATGTCATTTTTTTTCTTAAAAGTTCAGTGAAGAGGAAGAAAATTTGAACAATTTTTTATAAGTCATAAAACAAGAAAAAATTCATGAAGAAATAGCTAAAAAGAAAATTGTTTGAGGATTTTTGATAAAATCTCCAAAAAAATATTTCTAGCCTTAAATTCAAAACTAAAATGGCAGTTCAATACAAAAATTCTTGAAGAGCAAATACAATGATATTAAAATGATAAAGCTACCAAAATTATGACTTAAGTTTCACAAAAATTGTCATGAGAAAAGATCAAGCATAAAAACCACATAACGGGAGTTTGCAAGGGAAGACATGGACTGTGAAAGAAAGAACTAACCAAAGGTCCATCAAGAGTTCAAAAACTAAATAAATGAATTAAGAAAGAATTCTAAGGACACTGTCAATTTGATGTGTGAAAGCAGTGAACAGTAATATTCAATAGTCATGAGTGGCTACGTCTATACTCAAGCAGCAATTAGTGGTGCAATTTTATACAAGATGATTTTTGAGTTAATTGAAATTCAGTCATATGAAGACAGAGTAATTTTTTTTTCTTGTATCCCAACAATGCAGAATTGTAGTCAACAAATGGAACAGTGAAAAGTCTGAAATTCATATTTGCTGTGCACCCTTCATAGAACCGTAATTTAGCATTGTTACACTTCTAGTTGTTTCTGAAATTGAAAGAGGTGAATATTTTTTACCAGAAGTTGAAGATGCTATGCACAGGTAGATTAAAAGTAAACCAAATACTTTGGGTATAGAAAGAAATTTACCACTAAATGGCGACTCTATTGGAGAGTGGAAACTTTAAGAGAAATTGATAGACTTCATTTTGATACCAGTTTCATTATTTCATCTGGTCTAAAACATATTTATTAGAATAGAAGACCTTATTAATCAAACAACTTTCCACTCGATCAAATGTATTTTCGTTCTCTTTAATCAACTGAGGATTAAAAGAAGAAGCTCTTGAGAATTCTTGTATGTTTTCTAAAACTTAAGTAATGCACTACATATGATATCTTTCAATGATTTGAACTCTTCTGAAAGTTTTTGAGTGTTGGGAGTCAACTTTTTTCTATATTGCACATTAAAGTATGTATTTCCCAAACCCTCCACCACAAACAGGAGGTGACACAAGGACAATTTTTAAGCAGAGTGTCATATAGGAATAAAGTGAGAAACAAATGATTGAACACCGATCGTTAGTTGACGGAAGTAGCAGGTCTGCAGATGATATAAATAGATTCACTGTGCTGTTAGGATGGGATAGTAGTCGAAGGACATTAGTCAAAAGGACAAATAGTCAGACAGCAATCAGTCAGACAGATTTCAGTGAGAGAAAGACTTTCAGTAATAATTTGGCCAGAAGTGTTACAGATAGTAATAATCTTTTATTGGTCATATTTTCTGTTAATGTGTTATTTCGGTAGAACAAAATACTTTGTTAAGCTGTTCATCAGTTCTCTTTTTATGTACATGCGAGCATTACAAAACAGAGTAAAGCTGGTTTGAATTCAAAGTTTTCTTCTTCTAGACTGGTTGTCTAACCAAAGCTAAAGAATCCAGTCTGCCCTATTACTTATCTATAGCTGGGAGAGGGGAGGAGAATAAATGGATACAAGCCTTTCCAAAAAGCATTTAAGTTATCATAAGTTACAGTTGATAATGACCTACTTTGGGGCATTCAAATGAGCTTCAAAAATAAGCACTTGAAAAAATCAAGAAAGAATTGTAGGGTTTAATCCAAAAAAATCTATATCAATGATTTAGAAGAGTTTGTTTGTCAGACAAAAACAGTCAGATATTTTCATATAGGTCTACCAATTTAGACATGCATGCAAGCTGTCTTTAAGGAAAGGTTTAAATGCCAAAAAATAATTTTTCCTTAAAAACAACGATAGAGGCTCTCACAAAGAAGTGGTCAATAACAATAAGCAATAATCAGTGGAAAATTATGTAGAGGAAAAATCTAAGTAATTATCAAGTACTTAAATTTCCCAACTTTAAAAGAGAAGATTAGTAAAAAAAAAAATTTATCTTATTAAAATAATCATTCTAATTGAACATTAGAAGTTAAGTTTATGTGGGTTTTGTAATGGTCATTGTTATAGGAAATGAACTTGATGAGCCAATTCCAAATAATGGACAAGGCTGTTGCCATTCAACTTCATACTCATACCTTTTACAAAGGCATAAATCTATCTTTTTTCTTTCTAACTCTAGGTAAATAACCAGCTCATGGGTAGAATGTTTACCAATGGACTGGGAGACTTGGGTTCAATCCCAGGTCAAGTCATACCAAAGACTTTAAAAATGGTACTTGATACCTCCTTAACACTCAGCAATATAAGATATGTATCAAGGGTAAAGTGGAGCAATCCTGGGAAAGAAGTAGCGCCCTCCCCTACACCTCAGTGTAGTAGCTATTGAAAAGGGAGTCTTCTGGTCGCCCTCGACTATGATCGCCAACTTTACCTCTTATAGGTAAATAGTAAGGCAGACTGGGCTCTGTAGCCTTGTAAGTAGGCAAACTGGTCTACAAGAAGGAAAAACTCTGAATTCAAAACCAAGGGGGTGTAGGGGCTATAAAATCGGCCCCCCAACCCAACTTGCTACTAAAACCACAGCACCAGTACTGATGTGGGGTTTGGATACATCTCTATGCTCCACAAGGAGTCAATAGGATCAGCAGCAATAATTGAGTTTATTAGCTAATCTTTCAAGCAGGAAATAGAAAACAAAAGAAAATGACATCACATTGTTTAACTAGGATCAACAATCTAGACTAAAAACAAAAATATTTAAATCAATAAATATCTTTAATATTATTCTATGAAAGTAAAATTTCTTAAAGAACAATATCATTTTCATAAGATGATATAAAAACACACTTAGAAAATCCCATTTCTGTCATGTGAATTTCTTGTTCATAGTAAAAATTCCTATTTGTAAATGTTTGGCATGAAAAATTGCATAATAAAAAAAAATAAATAAAAAAAAACCTGCTGAGATCCAATTCTTTATCTCTTTACCCTGTGTAGACAAGTATATCATCTAGTACTTGAAAAATTAGCTTTGTTTATTTTCCTTTAAAGTGGAATTCCTCTTCTTCCATAATTAATTGTACTAATTAGTCAAGCTTTGATAAATACTTAAATACAGTCAGTCATGAACAGTTGAATCCGATTGACAAATGTACTGACCAGAAGACAATTAACTTTGCTAGTGGTTAACTAAGGAAATAACACCACATATTTGATTTAGTGGTTGAGTGACAGAGCAAAAGACTCTCAAGAAATCTTAGTTCCAACCTAAATAAGAAGTTTTCTTTTTACTTTTAATTCTCCCCAACTCTGCAAGTAACTAGCTGACAATATGCTTTCCAAGAATATTTTTAAATCTAGTTTGACATGAAGTTCTGCCAATCATTACAATCAACAATTTTGACTGATATTATTCTTCACTCTCGAGTTCAACATGAAACACGACAAAGGCCAAAAGACATCTTGGCCCAAACGTGATTTTAACAATAAAGATGAGGTGAATAGTCCGAAAATTCTAAGTAATAATAATTATCAAATTTCATCAAGGATATTTAGATAAATATTATCCTTCACCTTTGTAATTCCAATTGCTTTTTATCACAGCTTACTTGGGTTATCATATCCGACGGAAAGGAAACATTACATATTAGAAACTAGAATTAATAAGCTCTCAGCAAGACTTGAACACGCGTCCTATTGTATACTGGACATCTTCAAAAAAAAGTCATTGGAGAAACTTTAGAGAGAGAGGGGGAGGGAGTCATTAACTGATAAACAATGTAAATGAGAAATTCATTTGTGCTATTCACACAAAGGCATTAATTGATAAAACATGTTTCGTACTGCTGTAACAATTGAATATTTTAAAACAATTCAAAAATATTTATATACAATTTTGAAAACATTAAAGTCAATTTAGTTTTTTATTTTGAAAGTGAACATTTTTTAGTTTGTTTTTAGTATTTTTTTAAAGAATACCATTTCAAAATTTATTTGATATTTTTACATTGAAAGATGAACACATGGATTGTGTTTATTAATTCTCAAAAGATTAAAAAAGCAGTTGTCATTCTCTCTCTCTCTCTCTCTCTCTCTCTCTCTCTCTCTCTCTCTCTCTCTCTCTCTCTCTCTCTCTAAACAAGGTCTAAGGAAAAAAATAAGCCAGATTTATTTTAATTTTCATGTCTATTAGAAAAAAAAATTTTTAATTAATTTTTTATTCTTAAGGATTTAAAATGTTTTAAAACTCTCAATATATTTGCATATAGGTAATTATGATTCTCAAGTTGTGCTGATAGCACAAAGTCCCTTAACTTTCTCAGTGCATCTGTCCCTATCATTCATCTCTCCTGGCAGGTCCTCTCAACTGCATCTGGTGTCTGCACAGAGCTGATGTATGTAAGTTTTTACTGGTCAGCCAGGACAAGCATGTCCATGTGTAGGAGTCCATAGGAGAATGTTGCTTATGAGTTTGTCTTTCCTTCTCCAGCAGTATGTAACCATAACCCAATAAAAGTGGTACATCATAGTGAGATCTTTATTAGAATGCTTAAAGTGCTTTAACTTGAAGAATAAAGCAAAATTCAGTCCAAATTGCAACTGAATGTTAATTTTGTGAGATCTGCATTTGTGCTTAACATGATTTTTTAATCATCCAAATTCTTAATTAGGCAAGATAATTATGAAATGCTAATGAGAATCTTTCACTCCTTCCTAAATAGAAGCATCAATATCATCATGGAATTCCCTGAAGGATTTTAATTTTTGACTTAAAGAAGCTGAGAAAATTAAATACTGATTGTGAATTTGTATCTAAACATGTTGAAAACACCAACAGCAAGGAGTTAATCATCTACCTATATAATGTAAGATGGGAAAAAATTACATAAAAAAAGAAAGGATTAAAGCATAAAACATTTAAGAAAAAAAGGAATCAATTTATTTTCCATGTGTTTTGTCAGATTCTTTTCCAATCAATGAAAAATAAGCAAAATCCTTCAAGAGACCATTCCTCGTGATGCAGCAATAATAGCCACAGTATCTGCATTAGTTTCCAGAATTATCCATGGCACCATTTAGTTGCCTTTGTTAGATGAGTCAGCATTTATTAGATAGGACCAAAAGTATAGAAGCAGCCATTATGATGATGTCACAGACGAGCTAGCCAATCAGAAGGCACTGAAGCTCACTGCAGCATGTCTTTTAAGCATGGTTGCTTCCATTAGAACTGCACATAGAGTAAATATTAGTGGATAAAGTCAACAATGCTAAATGCTAAGGTCAGATTCAGATTCCCTCAATAGAAACATTTCAGTTTGAAACTGATTACTCGTCAAATACGTCTGTATTAATATACAAAGAGTGAATCAATAATTATCTTCCTTTTTCATCTAAAATTACAATAGAAATCTAAAAGAAAAATATAACAAAAGTGGGAAAAATTACTGACTCTTTCTTCGATCAGCAAGAGATTTACAGACACGAAAAGAAACATTAAGTGTCTGATTCTTCAGAACAATTTAACATTAACATTTATATTCAAATGGACTCAGCAACTAAATGACACTATAAGCACTTCTGCCCTTGGTTACACAGTCACAAGCATGTCCATGTATGTGTGTGTATATATATATATATATATATATACACAAGAGAGAGAGAGAGAGAGAGAGAGTGTAAGTGAGTGAGTGAGTGTGTGTGTGTGTGTGTGTGTGTGTGTGTGTGTGTGTGTGTGTGTGTGTGTGTGTGTGTGTGTGTGTGTGTGTGTGAAAGCATAGGTGGTATATATGTATGTATGTATGTACACGGATGAGTGTAATAGTAAGATTAAAAGCAATATAGAAAATTCAGATAAATTGGAAAGAAAAGCGATTTTTGGTGAAAATGATTTCTGAATGAAAAGAGCTAGTTTTAATGTCAGTCATAAACAGAGGTGTTTGGTGTCAGGATGGTAAAAGCAGATACTCTTTCACTAATGCTCATGGGAAAGGTATGAATGCCCCTCCCCCAGCTATGAGTAAATAGTAGAGCAGACAAAGAAATATAAAGGATGTTAACCATATAAACTTACATTTAAATGATGATTCTTAATAACACATTAAGAATAATCATTTTCAGTTATAATAGAATACAAAAATCATCATTATCATCATCATTATTATTATTAGTTACTTTGAAATATTATGTCCAAAATTGTTCCTATTCCTTTACTTGGTATGACAATCAACCTAGGAGAAGGAAAAATCTGAATTTAAAGCAGCTGCACCCTGTCCAAAAATTGACTGTGATTTTAACAGCATGTCAACTAATCTGGGATTATTTTATGCCAAGAGGTTAGGGAATTATGTACATTCTATGTTTATATCTTCAGTTTTGTGTAGTTGTTTATGAGTTTATTCTTTTAATATTTCCTTTTAACGATACATCCTAATCTTCTGAAATAGTTTTTTTGATAATTACTTTATATGGTACTGATCATGTTAACATTTATAATTTTTGGTAGAATTTTATTTATTTCAAGAAGAACACAATGTCATTCATGTTGACATTTTCAAATAGCTCCTTCATATCGTCTAATGAGAGCCAAATCTCTGCATTTTAAGAGAAAATGTTTAACAGTATTAGGTGTTTGATATGCTTATTGACACTGTGGTTGTTCCTCTTGTTTAAAAATAAAGGAGTGCATAAGTCTTGTGTGACCAATGCATGATCAGGATATAATGAATTGTTCCTGTCAGGATTTTTTGAAAGTTGGTTTCCATTCTCATAGCATGGGTTTTATCAGAAAGAGTTTATTGTGTATGTTGTTCCAAATTAGTTGCCATTTTGTATAGAGAAATTTGTTGATTTGAGATTTCAAGTCAGTGTATGGAATCATGACATTGTTAGGGGCCATATTTAAAACCAACTTAATGGCCAAGTCAACATTTTTTTTTTCCTTTTTGGTTTAATTCATCAAGTGACAATGGAGATTAACTTTCATTGTAAAACTCTACAGAGCACATCTTTTAGCCTATTTGCTTTTTTAAATTCAGAAACTTTTAAAGTTTCTTTTTTTTTTATCAAGGAGATCAATTTACAACATAAGTAAAAAAATTTCTAAATTAAACCATTTTTTTTTTGTCTATTTGGTCAGCTAAACCAAATTATCTTTTCTTTAAATCATACAAAATTAAAAATTAAAGATATTCCAGTAAAAAAACAAATACATTACCTTTTTACCATTCTTTTTTCATAAGACTTTTTTTTTTCCAGTGATTGAAAATTAAAACCTTTAAAGAAAGGGATGGTGTTGTACTTTGATTTATGAGTCAAAGCTACCAAAGAGCCATAAATGATAATCTATAAACTTATAGGTCCTCACAAAAATATCATTCACTGTTTCTGTATTTATTGCTATAATAAAAAGTTTGATGAATAAATTTGAAATTTCATCAGTAGGGTAAGGTTTCAACTAGTAATAATAAGCAATTTGTGCTTTAAAGAAGTGCAAAACAGATAAATTACATTTGGTTTGGTTTGGTTTCTTTGTTTAATATCATAAATCTTTATGAATTATGTAATGCCAAACTCATCTTTGTAAAGAACAGCAGTGAAACTATTCAATCTATATCAACAGGAGGGTATAAAGGGGGTTCCTATCTTTCCCAAGAGTATTAATTCAAAAGTGAATGTAATAGTGTGACTCAAGTTCAGACTCCCTTACTTTAAGGCTGTTGTCTAGCACTTGAGCCATTACCTTACAAGGACTCTTCCAAAAGAGATGAGAATACTTGAAACCATATAAATCCATTTAAATGATTTGTATTAAGAATACTTATTTGAAGCACTTGATTACAAAGGATTAATATTCTTAGTTGCTTTAAACTTTATAATTGCTTGAAGTACTTGAAACTATACAACTATGACAAATTATTTGAATTAGATAAGAATACTTGAAACTATATAACTGTGTGAATAAATAATTATTATTAAATAGGAATAAAAATTTAAAATTATCTATCAAGGTGCTCTAAAAAGCAACAGGATTTTTGGTTCAATCCTAAATCAGAATATTTTATAAATAAGTTTATTCCTATTATTCTTGAATTCAAAAACATAATCTATATTCAGTTTAATCTCAATCGACCAAAAACAAAAACCATCTATAAAATTGCATGAATATAAGAAAAGTATCTTCGTATTAAAAAAAAAGTGAAGAACTTTTGAATAAAAAAAGGTAAAGAAATTGTTTCTTTTAAATCTATTTAATTTCATTCAGAAATCACATTGAACTAATCGTAGAATATAAAGAAAAAAAATACATAAATAAAAACATTATTTTTTAAAATAGTAAATGACTTTTGTAGCACTCTATATAAGAGGTGTACTTCTTTTTAGATTGTTACATATTATTGGTTATAGAGTTTCAATAAGTAGAGTTTGGTAATAAATAATATCTAATAATATTCATTGTGATTGTATAATATTCCACTAGAAATAATAAAAATCCTTATATCTTTGGCTTAGAAGAAAATTACCTTCTTATTAAAAAAATTGTTAAATTTATGGGTAATACTGTAGACATGAAGTTTTATTTTGGAACCTTATAACACAAAAATTAAACACACATAAGAATGATTGATCTTTAAAAAATTTCTTATTCTGATGGCAGAGATTAAGGCACAGCATTCTTGTAAAATTCAAAAAACAGCAAATATCTCTTGTACCTCCCTCACCACCTCGAAGTCTCATTATTGTTCACTATATTTAAATTTAAAAGAATCTCACAAGCTTTTTTAAACAAGTCCTGGAAGCAACTCCCCACAAAGCAACAGCTGGAAAGCCACTGACCTCCCATCTCAAAAACCGTCCAAGTAAGACGAACAAGGCATGCAGGACACTGCTGGAGAAGTAAGGATGAACTCATAAGTGACGTTCTCCTATGGACTCCTTCAGTTTGTCATGCCAGTGTTGGTTGACCAGCAAGAACTTATTTACATTAGCTCGGTGCGGACACAGGATATAGTTTGGAAGACCAGCCAGGACTGATGGATAAAGAAAGAGAGTCAAGGAAATCCAAGTTGTCAATGTGACTTGATGATGATGATGATGATAATGACGACGATATTTAAATTTGGTTAATTTATTTAACAGCATATCCATTCCTTATGGATAATTTAATGTCAACATTGGATTCATTTACAAAAGTTTGATTGTAATCAGAACTATATTTTTTAATGTTCCATTGCACTTTTTTTTTTAATTGCACTTTTTTATAAATTTGTCTATAATAATTTTTGCGCAGTTATGTGATATCAAGTATTCCTATCTTATACAAATAATTTGCACACAGTTGTATGGTTTTAAGTATTCTTATGCAACACAAATAATTTTCAAGCAGACCTATTAGACCCATAGATGGGACCTTAACAACTACAACCACTCCAAGTCAGAGTACAGTTGGAAGAAAGAACAATGAAGGAGTACTCCAAATTCCCCTGAGCTCCACAACTGGAACCTCATTATTGGATGCAATTGACTTAGGAGACTGATAATATTTCCCATAAAAGAATAAAACAATGTACTGTATTACAACAGTATATTCTATACATTCAAAATTACTGTATCAGCAATGTAGGCGAACACAGGGAAATAGAAAAAAATCAAGCAATACATTTACGGTACGTAACGCAATATGTGTACAGTGCGGATATTTAAGTAGTCAATGATAAAATAAATTCATAATACAAATATCTTATGCAAGTAAAACAAAACTTTTTCTTTTCGTTTTCTTTACATTTTCTAGTCTATGTGGAATGTTTGCAATTTTCCACATTTAGCAGCAAAACTCCTAATTTATTTTATTATGAGTGTAAACTGACACTCAAAAGTTAAGATTCAATTCTATTTACCCAACCTCTTCATCGTGGGTAGGAGGTGACACAAGGTCAGTTTTTCGACAGAATAAAGTGAGATTGAATTTTGAGTTTTTCCTTTTAGACAAGTTACCTATTCAATGCTAAAGAACCCAGTTTAGCCTATTATTTACCAATAGGAGAGAACAGATGGATTCAAGATTTTTTCAAGGGACTAGTGCAAAGTGTAATGCAAAAAGCCTCATCCACAATTTGAAATCAAGTTGCTAATTCCATCTTATACGACAGTAACCATTAGACTAAGTGTGCCTCCATCTGTTCTTTGGAATATTCCTTTTAACCCAATGCTCACATATCCTGAGTATGACACTAATAGTGGTAAGGCTCTAGTTCTGGAGAGTGTCAATAACTTCTTCATTGGCATATATATATATATATATATATATATATATATATATATATATATATATATATATATATATAAGGCACTTGTATTGGTTATCATTGTAGGAAATGGACACAGCAAACTGAGTTAAAATCCTGGACAAGGTTGTTTGTATTTCACATAGCACTAATACCTTTGGGAAATGTATGCATTCAATTATTCTTTCTCCAGTTAGGGGTAATAGTAGAGAAGACTGGGCTCTTTAACATTGGTAGGGCAATCATTCTAGAAGGAAGATTTTGAATTGAAACCTGATAAACTCTGCTTGAAAGATAAACTGTGTCACATCCTGCTCGTGTGGAAGGGTTGGGTATATATATATATATATATATATATATATATATATATAAAATCCTAGGAGGAAATTCAAGAGGCAGGAGTATCCAATTTGAGTGCTCAATGTCAATGGCTATCGACATATAATTAATTTGAGATTAAAAATACATCAACACTCAATGTGCAGAGCAAAAAAAAATTTTATATAAAAATAAAGAGAAAAAATTCACTTCCTTGGTGTCATTATAAATTTATTTCTAATCGTGATGACCATCATCAGATGTAGTAGAAAAAAAAAATTCGGGTCGGGGGTACTCTTATATTACTTCTGGCAAAATGGGATTTAAAAAAAAAAATTTTGTTTTAATTATAATACTTTTTTAATTAAAATAATTTTTTAATATATTTTTATCATATTTTTAATCAAGAAAATTTTTTTACGGTGGAGATATTATATATATATATATTTTTTTTTTTATTTATACAATGTTTATACGGTCCTATATAATAATAAAAAAAACATTATCCCTAATTTAAATCCAACTGAAAATTAAAAAATATAATTCCAGAAAAATTAAATAGTGGTCTAGATAAAATATGTATTCATACTTCCGTGGAAACTATTATGTTTTATAAATATTAAATAATTTTTGTAATCAGGAAATAATAATTCAATGCTGATCTTTACAAAAACTAATCCTAATTATTAATATTATTGTAAAAATTCATGTTATTTGTATGAGGAAGAAATTAACATATCGAATGTTAAGTCAATCATAATAAGCAAAGAATTAATAAGTAATAGATATTTTATTAATGTAACAAATAATTTAGAATATGAATAAATTACATATTAGTTTCCTAAATTTTTGTTTACATATAGAAAAGGTCATGTAATAAAAACGGTCAAGTATTGGGATAGTCCCTACTTATTACACAGACAACGGATTCACATTCTGAAGAAGTCTTTGATGAAATAAAGATGAAATATTAATTTGAATCCATTGTCTGTGTTTTGTTTTATCCACTTTTCCATTTATTTTTCACACACACACACACACACATATATATATAATGGGCTTCTGTGACCTGTCCCTCATAAACAGAGACATGTTTTCATTTTCGATTTCCTATAGTCAATCCAAACTGAACAGTTAATGAAATGACAAACCTATTGCCTCAACATGACATTTATCAATGCTTTTCAGATCTTGCAAGCCATTCTTGATTGTAATGCTGAGTTTGAATAGAAAGAAATATATGACTTTACTTCTGATGGGTGGTAGTACCTGTCAGGGTCCTATCAAGGGGTCAAATAGATCTGTTTGAAAATTATTTATATTAGATAGGAATACTTGATATCATATAACTGTGTGCAAGCAAATAATTAGCAACAACAAAGAAAAGGTCGCAGTTAATCACTTGAAGATGGCCAGATGTGAAGTTGTCCGAAACGTAGTGAAAAAACAACAAAAAAACCTACCAAGATGAGGACAAAAGTCCACAATAAAATTAATACTCAATAAAAAAAGTTCAATTTAAATAGAATTGCAATGGAACATTGAAAATATAGTTTTGATTGCAATCAAAAATTTACAAATGAGTCAAATTTCAGCATTAAATAATCCATAAAGGGTTAATGTACTATTAATCAAATGAACCAACAACAACAACAACAACAAAAAAAAAAACAAAATCCATACAATTCTGAGCAAATTATTGGTATTAGATAGGAATACTTGATACTATAAAACTGTACAAATAAATGATTATTATAGCCAAATAAAAAATGTTTGATTTAAAAAATTGCAATAAAACATTAACAATATAAATAATTCTAATTGCAAACATTTACAAATGAAACAAATTTTAATCTTAAATAACCCATAAGGAATTGATATGCCATTAAACAAATAAGCCAAACCCAAAAAAAGTATGATTAAAAAAAAATAATCGCAATGAACATTGAAAATCTAAGTCGTAATGATTGTAATCAAACATTTAGAAATGCATCAAATTTCAGCATTGAATAACCCATAAGGAGTTGATATGCCATTAAATAAAACACCTGAATACTGGAATTACCTGAGAGGAATGTTTTGAAATTTTCTTTAATAATCTTTCAAAATTAATCTATACAAATACAACATCAGTACAAATATTTCTTATATTTCATTCATGTGACATTGGCAGGCTTTAAAATATAAGAATAGCAAGTTTCGTAAACTGTCCCATTAATGGAATGATAGTATCTACTGGGTCAGATATGTATTTCAAAGAGATCAATACTGCTGTCAAAATTTTATTATAAAGCTTTTCTATAATACGGAATATAACAAATACTGACCAAGTGAATGATAAAGAAGAGTTAAAGGGAGGCAGAAAGCTGTCACTGCTGATGTCATTTTTGATCAAGAACAATGGGGATTGATTGAAATCATAGGAGAAAATGAATCAGGCTTGGAAAGTGTTTTCTCTATCTCTTCTCTATGTAATCTTTCACTAGCGGATATCTTTCTCTCTCTAAAAACCTGACTGTTTGAATGAGCAAAGCTAATCAATGAAGATAGCAAGTGCTCCATCAACTTAGGTGATTTAAAAAAAACAGAAAACAAAAAACGAATAAGCTAGATCAAAAACAAATTATTTTGAATATTTATAAAGTGAAATTATTAACCAACCATTCATAAAGGCAAGTAGTGAGGATGAAAGAGATATTTACAAAACAATAAAAGAAAGCTTTTCCTATGATTATTTGATCTGAATCCAGACAATTTCAGTTCAAATGTATAAATAGCACCAAAAATGGAGAAAGGGGGGGAAAAGACACAGTTTCATTTGTGTCCTTTCTATTCTGAATCATAATAGTTGATTAACTCCTGACATCCAAGGAACCCAAATGGTATAATGGTTATTAAGCTCAACTAGCAGACCATTGTTAGTGAGATTCTCACTGGGTGCTCCATATTTCAAATTAACCTAAGCTGATTGATTTTAATGGCATCTTAACTCATCTAGGGTTATTTTATGTCAAGAAGTTAGGGAATTGCATTCATTGTATGTTCATATTTACATTTTTTTTTGTGTAGTTGTTGTTTCTATTTTTCTTTTCATTTCTTTTTTTAACACAATCCAATAGAATATGAATAATTTATAAACAGATCTGTTTGATCCATAAATGAGATCCTAACAGCTGCTGCTGCTGCTACTACTACTACTACTGCTACAAATTTTTCAAAACAAAACTGATCATACAAATGTCTTAGGCACCTCAAATGGTGTAATGGTCAACAAGCTTGGCCAGCAGACCATTGTTAGTGATTCTCACAGGTTATCTTATACTTCTGGCTTTATGTCGAATCAATGCTTTAGTGGTTCATGAGTTATAATTGCTGTTTAGTTAGCTTGACTATTGTAAGTTAGATTCTCACTGAATGTCCCATACTTCTAGCTTAGTTTCAAACTAAGCTAAACCTAATAAATGAGAAATCTCAGTATCTATGCCAAGGACAGTTAGTATTGAAAACCAAATCTTTGGCTAAATTTCAACATTATTGAATGAAAATACGTCTAAATTAATGACTGAAATAGTCTATTTTTAATACAGATAAAATACAAAGATATCAAAATAACTAATGTATATATCAATGTATAAATCAAATTGTAACACTTCTGTAACCAAAAATAAAATTATATATATATATATATATATATATATATATATAAAGAGGTAATTTTTAGACTATTATATATCTCTATTTTCAGTCATAGAATTTCAATGCAGTAAAGTTTGGTAATAATACTCAATAATATTTGTTTTGATAGTCCAATGTTCCACAACAATAATATCCTGATGGCTTTAGTTTAGAAGTTTACTTTTTATTACAAAGAAATTATGGTAGGCATACTTATACCATATATGAGAGAATATTTTTCTGATTAATAAGAAAACACTTTGAAAAATCTGTAATACTCAACAAATTGTATAAAAAACACAATTTAAAAGTGAGTTTTTGTTCCATGACAAGATAGAAAAAAACTCTTAGCAAGCATAATTTTGAAATATCAAATGAAAAACATAAAAACAAGAATGACAGATGCAACTGCAGGAATAGAGTAAGATGCTCTTTGAAGGGCAATTGGTTAATAAAATGATTTATAAAGACACTTTTAGAAAGGAAGACGTTAATAACAATAAAAGTATATACATTGGTGCCACTGAACCGAATAAGAAAAAGAAATGCTGTCAGCATAACGTGAAATTAAACCAAAATAAACCAACAGTACGACATTATCTAAACACATAGGGCAAATAAGAAATGAAACAAATAAATCTTTCATAATAAAACGGGATAATTGTAAAAAAATACCAACTGTATAAAGGAAGTTGGAATAATTGCAGATTATGTCTGAAAGAAAAATTATGTATCCAGGAATATGCCAAAAATAAACTGCTGAACAAAAATGGTGAATCAGTATCTAAGGGTAGACATATTGTTAAATTTCTCTTGTGTCATTTGCCACCTGAATAATTCCATAATTTATTTTCCTATATTTCAACTGCTTTGATTACTAAAATGAATGGTGTGCGTGTGTGTGTGTGTTTGTGCACGCGCATGCATGCATGCACTACATAATAGATACCTCACATCATAAATTTGGTTTATTAATCACTTTTTTTCAGATTTCTCATAATGTAGGAAACATCAAATGTTCATAATTTTTATATTTCAGGTTTTATACTCTGCTTTGTGAGGCATACTCCTCTTTCGAAGGTGTGTCCACCGATCACCGAATAGTCACAGCGAAAATACGGCTAAGCCTACGAAAAAACGCCAAACAAACAGCGACCACCAAACACTATGACTGAGCCCTTTTGAACAACAGAGATATAAGAGATAAATACGTATTAGAATTAAGAAACAGATTCGAAACACTACAAGAAAAGACAGAAAAAAGTACACCAAACGACGAATATGAAAATTTCGTCAATGCGCATCTCGAGGCAGCAGCGAAATGCATTCCAACAAAACTCAAAACTAATTATAGAGTCCCATGGGTAACTTTAGCGGTGAGAGAAAAACTTGCACTAGTGAAAACAGCCTCCAAAAACTATCGAAAAAACCCAACAAACACAAATGCCTTAAAACTAAAAACGGCACAATATCAATTAGAAGGCATATATATAAAGGAACAGACAGAATACATACAAAATCAGATAGATAAGATTAGAGACTCGGTGGAAGATAGACAATCTAGGATAGCCTGGCAAACAATAAACGAAGTGAGTAGAAGAAAGAACACAGCCAAAGCAAAACTGAAAGCAGCAAACCAACAAGAAAGAATAAAACTGTGGAAACAGCACTTCGAAAACCTACTAGGAAACCCACCGAAAATAACACATGAACCAATCACCAGAATAATTAGTAAACAATTAGACATTAAACTAGGACCGTTCACACAAGAAGAACTCGACTTGGTTCTCAGAAAAATTAAAAATAGGAAAGCTGCAGGGCTGGACGAGATTCCCCCAGAAGTATGGAAGACCAGACAATTCGACGACATACTGCTTTGACACTGCAATGCAGTATACAATCAAAATCCGATAGATAGATGGATGAAGGGATGCATACTTCCCTTCCCTAAAAAGGGGGACCTCGGATTAGCCAAAAACTACCAAGGCATAACACTTACATCCATAGCAGCCAAAATCTACAATGCCTACTACGAAACGGCATAGAACCCAAAATCAACAACATACTTAGGAAAAACCAAAATGGCTTCTGAAGAAATAGATCCACGACCTCACAAATATTAACCATCCGTAGAATCCTTGAAGGTGTACGGGCAAAAAACCTACAAGCAACATTAATATTTGTCGACTTTACCAAGGCCTTCGATTCCATTCACAGAGGAAAGATGGAACAAATCCTACTAGCGTACAGCATACCAAAAGAAACCGTAGCAGCAATAACGATTCTCTATAGAAACACCAAAGTAAAAGTACGATCACCAGATGGAGACACAGAATACTTCGACATTGTAGCAGGAGTACTACAAGGGGACACGCTGGCTCCGTACCTCTTTATCATTTGTCTAGACTACGTACTTAGAACATCGATTGACAAAATCAGAGAGAATGGCTTCGAGCTGACGAAGAAAAGAAGCAGAAGGTACTATTTACCCAACCCCTCCGCTCGGGCAGGATATGACACAAGGACAATTTTTAAGCGGAGTTTAACAGGTTTGAATTCAGAGTTTTCCTTCTCCTAGACTAGTTGCCTCAACAAGGCTGAAGAACCTAGTCCGTCCTACTATTTACCCATAGCTGGAGGGAGAATAAGGGGGTTCATACCTTTCCCAAGGGTATTTGCCCGAAAGTGAACATAATAGCGCGACTGGAGTACGAACTCGCGTACTACGATTCCGCAGTTCATCGCTTTAACCATTACACCACGAGGACACCCATACCAGAAGGTACCCTGCAAAAACAATTACCGACGCCGACTACGCCGATGACATAGCGATACTGGCAAAAACACCCGACCAAGCCGAAACACTACTGCATAGTTTGGAACGAGCAGCCGCAGGCATAGGCCTCTATGTTAATGCACACAAAACAGAATATATGTGCTATAATCAAACGGGGGACATCTCCACTCTAGAAGGAACCCCTCTTAAACTAGTAGACAAATTCACTTACCTAGGAAGCAGTGTCGAATCAACCGAAAAGGACATCGAAACGAGGTTAACGAAGGCATGAACAGCTATCAATAGGCTATCGATTATATGGAAATCAGACCTAACCGATAAAATGAAACGCAGTTTCTTCCAGGCAGCAGTCACATCGATACTGCTATATGGGTGCACTACATGGATGCTAACAAAACGGCTGGAGAAGAAGTTAGACGGCAATTACACAAGAATGCTGTGTGCAATCTTGAACAAGTCCTGGCGGCAACACCCACAAGACACCAACTGTACGGCCACCTGCCTCCTATCACGAAAACTATTCAAGTTAGGCGAACCAGACATGCAGGACACTGCTGGAGAAGCAGGGACGAACTCATAATTTCTTTAAGAAAAACAAAAATCAGTCACATTAGGATTATAAATTTATTTCCATCCTGTTATGGGTATTGATATGAATCAATAACACCAAAAATAACAGGACTTCTTCAGGTCTAATGGATAAAATATTTTATCCATTAGACCTGAAGAAGTCCTGTTATTTTTGGTGTTATTGATTCATATCAATACCCATAACAGGATGGAAATAAATTCATAATCCTAATGTGACTGATTTTTGTTTTTCTTAAAAAGATATATATATATATATATATATATATAATCTACATATTCTTATAATATAAATATACAAATTTCTCATTGCGAGTAACAAAGAATATAAATATGCAGCAGTCCATAAATAAATACTCTGCGGTCCCTAATTCAGTATAGAAAGCATATTTTCAAACCAAATTTTTTTTACTGGTTTGAGAGAGAGAAAGAGAGAGAGAGAGAGAGAGAGAGTGTGTGTGTGTGTGTGTGTGTGTGTGTGTGTGTGTGTGTGTGTGTGATTCAAGAAATACCTTAAATAAATTTACACTTATCCTTTGATATTAAACCAGCAATAGAGGAAAGAACAATTTATTTTTAGTCAAAGTGAAATATTTATATCTTTGAGAACTCATCAAACCCAATCAAACATAATTTATCATCTGGTGCCCAAGGGGGATAATTTGTTGAACAATTTTATAACTAACAACTTATTTTGAAATTTTATACACTTAAAATCAATTGATAAATCCTGTTTAGAGTATTAAAATAAATTCATGCTTGAAATAAGAGATATTGGTAAAATAAACTTATTTTTCAGTTTAACGCCTGTTTATCATCAATGTACAGTGAGTAGAGAAAGAATAATGATTCAAAAGTTTTAGTCACACCCAAAAGAAACTGGTTTATTGGGTGATCCAACTTAAAAAAAAAATTTTTTTAATTGTTTACTCTGTCACACTTTCTTCTATTTTCTCTTTGTATACACACACTCACTCATATGCATGCACTTACACACACACACACACACACACACACACACACACACACACACACACACACAATTACTAATTAATATACAGCTATTTACATTATATATCTATATGTATACACCTAAACTGTACTTTATACACACACACAAACACACATACATGTATGTATGCATGCATTCATATATATATATATATATATATATATTACACACATATATAGATCATACACATGTACACACAGAGTTTCACTCTCACACACTTTATATATATATATATATATATATATATATATATATATATATATATATATACACACAGTTTCACATATATTATTTACAAATGCATTCTTATATATTCGTGGGGGGGAGGGGAGAGAATTCAGACAGTCACACTGTTGATCCATTTAAAGAGACGCTGCATGAAATAAGAGAACAGTTAAAGAAATCCAATTCCACACTCTTTAATAACAGAACAAACAAATCCTCAAAGCCAACTTATTTGCTTGTCTTCTTTTTATTTATTTCCTCTTTGCTTTTTACCCTTATTCTTCCTGTTCAAAAAATGTTGCCAAAAAGGACTTTCTGATGATTACCAAACACTGGGGATATTATTAAAAACCCACAACACAGTGCATTCCAACCCCATATAACAACACAAACAGCTGCAGCTTCTTGGACACAGAAGTGAAAGGAAACTTAGAAATCCAAAAGAATGAAAAATATTTGTACACTCAAATGAACAAATATGCATAAAACTAAAGATTTTAGGTCTTAAGAAACTTTTCATGTTCTATAATTTCTGTTCATATACAGTGAATGTGGGTAGGGATCAATAAATCCACAGCCTGGTTATGCAGATATGTTGAATTTAGATCCGATTCATTAATTTTAATGGTATGTCAAACAGTCCAGGGCTATTTTATGTCAAGAGGTTAGGAAACCATATTCATTGCACATCTATATGAACATTTTTTGTGGAGTCGTTATGTGTTTTTTTTTTTTAAATTTTGCACATGGTCCTTCCAAATAAGAATAATTTTTAGACCAATCTGTTTGACCCATAGATGGGACCTTAATAGATACCTAACTCTGGGTCAGAGAGGACATGGGAGTAATGGCAATGAAGGAGTATTCCGCACTCTCCAAATCTTCAAAAATAAAATCTTGCCATCAAATGCAGTTTAATGTCATACCCAGAACACCCCGCCATTGTGTGTGTGTGTGTGTGTGTGTGTGTGAGAGAGAGAGAGGAGGGACGAGGGGGTTTACCCCCCCCCCTCTGCATGAAATACAGTCAGTGTATTCTAAGCCCCACAGACAGTACATAATTTGGATCTGAAATGTTCACTGTACAATGTTCATCTATATCATTTTTTTCCCTTTTAATTGGACTATTTCACTCTTTAACCTTGGTTAGGCAACCAGTCTTAGAGAAGGAAAACTGAATTCAAAACAGGTTTAAAATTGATTTCATGACACATCCTACCTGTAATGGAGGGGTTGGGTAATACATATGTAAAATCTTTTCTTTTGTCATTAACTTGAAGACTTATTGATGATTCTATGAGTGAAGTTAATCAATATGTTCATTGACTAACCTGCCTGTAGTTATTGATTTTAAATAAAAATTGTTAAAAGTTGGATAAAAATCTAAGAAAGTGCTATTACAAATATAATCTCCACACACCCTAATTTTGTACATTCAGTGAAGGCAATAGAATACACCGACTACATCTCTGCAGCCCCCACTCAACCAGTGTCCTGACTATAATATTAGACCATCTGATTGTGAGGCTCTAGCCTTGGAGATTTGGGGAATATGGAGTACCTCTTTATTACTATAACTTCCAGGTCCACTCAAGCCTGGAGAGGTAACGCCTGATAGGGTCCTATCTTTGGGTCAAATAGAACTGTTTGACTATTTAAACTGAGTGCAAACAAATGACTGATGTTTAACTGAATTGTTAATGATATGTAGCACTACTTGGAACTACTTAACTTAGTTGACTTATGCTAAATTGAATTGTTAGAAATAGAACTGTTTGATCATTTAACAGTGTGTAAACAAATTACGAATGTTTAATTGAAGTGTTAGTAATACAGAGCAATACTTGGAATGATTTAACTGTGCGCAAAAAAAAAAAATGAACTCAGTTTCTTTAAAAATGTTATCAACAAAATGTGTTTAGAAATCATATATATTTTGAGATATATGTATAAACCAGATTTGGTATTAAATAATCTATAATGGTTGATATGCCATAAAAACAAACCCAACTAAACCTAATTTTGTGTTTACACATGTAGAGATATCAGCTTTCCTTGAATATATGCATGTAGAAATGTTAACATTTCTGTGTATATACATGGAGAGAGAACTGTTAAAGATTTGAGGACATTAAAACAAATATAATGGTGCAGCTTCAGACCATATTAAAAAAAGAAGAATTTCAGAGGTGTTTTGACCAATGGAAAACTCACTGGAATGTGCTAATGACAAGTGGACTATTATGAAGAAAATTAACATTTTATTAATTGTACATTTCTATCTTGGGAAATATATCTTCAACTGCAATACTTTTTGAACACACCTCACATTTTAAAGAAAATTAACATTTTATTCATCATTCCTGTCTTGGTAAATACAACGTCTTGATATTTTTTAACACACCTTAAATAAGGTTTATATAATATACTATACTTCATGGGTAAGATTTGAAGATTTGGTGGACATCAAAAGAAATAAAATGGTATTTTATAATGCCATATCAAAAAGAGGACTTCCAAAGGTTCGTTTACAAATGGAATCTCAAGGGGATTATTTTTTAAAATTTGTTTTATTCATTATTCATTTCACTCTTGCTGAATACGGATTTATTCTCGATGCTTTTTGAACACAGTTTATATATACAGACATCTTTCTTAACCTGTCCCATCCAGTCTACTCCCTAGGCAATCTCCTAACTCATAACCATCAATAAAATCATTCTATCTCTCGAGACCTGGTATGTGTGTGTACATTTTCTGCGCTGATTGACCAACTTTTAAGGAACCAAATGAGCTTAACTAACACATTTATCCAGTCGGTAATTCACAGTAATTCTGTTGTAGTTTTGATTTCCAATTATGCCACTCTGTTTTTAATTCCAAGAGCATGGACATACTTTAAAGTGTAGGTGCCCGTGGTGTAATTGTTATCGTCATGGGAAATGAACACGGCGACACGAGTTCAAATCCTGGACAAGACTGATTGCATTTCACATAGCACTAATACCCTTGGGAAAGGTATGAATCCAATTATTCTCCCTCCAGCTATGGATAAATAGTAGGACAGACTAGGTTCTTCAGCCTTGGTTAGGCAACTAGTCTAGGAGAAGGAAAACTCTGAATTAAAACCTGTTAAACTCCACTTAAAAATTGACCTTATGTCATATCCTGCCCGAGCGGAGGAGTTGGTAATAGGATACTTTAAAGTGAATCTGAGAAGCTAGGAAATTTCATTTTATTTCTTCAATGCAAAAAACAAAAAAAAAAGAAAAGCGTTCTTGAGACCAATACAGTCAGCTGTGATTATCCATCTATAAAGAAGGACGGGGGGGGGGATGTCAGGTTTTAATAAAAAGTCTAACAATTCTAGCAGTTGAATTCTATTAAATGGTAGAAACTGTAGCAAAGAATCTATTTTTGTTACCAGATACAAACCAGTTCATTCATAAAGTTCTATTCATAAGGATTTTTAAAAATATCTTATTTAATATAATTTCAGTGATAATTCAAAATCATTTATGGAAGATTTATGGTTGAACCAAGATTTTCTTCTTCTTTTTTTCAATCAGAAAAACATATACAAATTGTATAATTCATCTTTTTAGAAATGTTTACATGAAATATATATATAACACATCACTACACACATACACACAAGTTTGTATGCACAGAAAAACAAAGGAATATATACATGGATATACACACACAAAATATACACACACATGCTTACGTTCGTATAAATACATACAGTATCATTAATAAGCACAAAACAAATTTCTTAATTAACAATTTTTCTTCCAAAGCAAGGATACTAGGATTTTATTATTACTAAAGGAACAAATATTATCAATTAAAATTACTACAATATGGAATCACTGAAAAGCAAAGCGGCATATGCTGTGGTGTAATGGTTATCATCATGAGAAATGGACATGGTGACTCGTGTTCAATTCCTGGACAAGGCTGTTGCTATGTCATAGAGTACTAATAGCCATAGGAAATGTATGCATCCAACAATTCTTCCTCAAGCTATGAATAAATAGTAGGGCTGACTGGTCTCTTTAACATTAATATGGCAACTAGTCTATGAGAAGGAAAATCTGAATTGAAATTTGTTTAACTCTACTTATAAAGCTGACCTCGTGTCGCATGTTCTTCATGCGAATAGATCGAGTGTGTGTGTGTGTGTGTGTGTGTGTGTGTGTGTGTGTGTGTGTGTGTGTGTGTGTGTGTGTGTGTGTGTGTGTGTTTCCTAATGGAATACAGGTGCATGTTTTTAACATATTAGTTCATAAGATTGGGAGTAATAAACTGACAGCTTTTGTTCAAGAATCAGAATCAAGAAAAAGACAGCAGCTTTAATAACAACCAATGATGGTTTGGTTTCTTTATTTAATGGCATACCAGCCTTCATGGATTATTTAATGCTAAAACCATCCTAATTGAAGAACAGTTGTGCAAAGTATAAAACAGCAAAATACTGAATTTGATAAAGGTCTGAAAACAAACAAAAAAAAAAACGATTAATTATGTAATAGTCATAGAAAGTAAGAAAAAAAAGAAAAAGATAACGACCCTGAAAGACAACACAGACACTCTGAGATAAAGGGTGGGCATCAATAGAAACAGTCAGGAGTGTACCTGCTGTTGAGATCCTCCCCTAATACTTCCACATACCTCAGTTCCAGACAGCAAACACACCTAACCACCCACCCACCCACCTAATAGAAGGAAAAGTAGCATTTTTTGGCATGTTGTCATTACTGAGTGTATTTTAAGCATTTAGCAAGAAATTCCAAGGGACACTCCCACCCAAACAACAAATGATGCGAAACAATATTCTTCCTAA
This sequence comes from Sepioteuthis lessoniana, assembly GCA_963585895.1. Classification (NCBI taxonomy): domain Eukaryota; kingdom Metazoa; phylum Mollusca; class Cephalopoda; order Myopsida; family Loliginidae; genus Sepioteuthis; species Sepioteuthis lessoniana. Next base: position 97,132,501 of record OY757923.1, on the reverse strand, counting down.
CAGTAAAACCTAATAGAATATGAGGAAAATTTGGACATAGCAAAAAAAAAGAAAAGAAAAAAATACTTAAAAATACATGCTTTACAAAAAGTTAGCTCTAAACAGAGATAAATAACTCATTATAGTAGATGAATAAATGACCCAGCATTATGAATATTGGATAGAAATCTGTTGACTAATGAGTGGTGTGCATATATTTAGACTTATAAAAATTGATTATATTTAAAACATATAACAATATATGTATCAGTGTAGATGTATGGGCAAATGCGTATTATAGAATTCAATTTGTGTATAAAAACACACATATACATATGGTTTTGGTTTCTTTAATGGCATATCAACTTTCATGGATTATTTTATACCAAAGCCATCCTTGTAGAATTACTTTAGAGGTACTATTTAACTCATAGGTGGAAGTTTACACTTTTCAAAAGGGGCATTAGCCCAAAAGTGAATGTAATAGTGTGACTGGAGTTCAAACTTTCTTACTGTGATATCACAGTCCAGCACGTTAGCCACTATGCTATAAGGCCTCACAATATATATATATATATATATATATATATATATATATATATATATATATATAAACCTACATAAATTATGTTCAAATACACAACTATATTTTTTTTTCTTTTCTGAAAAGAATCATTTTATAGACCCAAAATAAATTTAGTGGGTGTGTCCTCATGGTGTAATGGTTAAAGCAATGGACTGCGGAATTGTAGCAAGCGAGTTTGAACGTTCACTTTCGAACAAATACTCTTGGGAAAGGTATGAACACCCTTATCCACCCAGCTATGGGTTAAATAGTACCACTAGTGTTCTTTTAGGAGATTAGCTTTGGCATTAAATAACCTACAAAGGTTGATATGCCATTAAACAAAGAAACCTAACCTAAACAAAATAAATTTATAATGAAACCACAAAACTGATTTTTTTTTTTCTTTCAATTTTATAATATATAATTAGGAAGATACAACATCACAGTTTAACATTGCCCTGGTCATGGTTTAACAAGAAAAAAACAAGAAAATTTATCATTAGCAAATAACTATAAATAAAATCATCTTGTGAATACCTTGTTTTTTTCATATATATATATATATATAATTACATGCAAATATTACATAGATATATTTACTTAAAAGCATATGGAGAGTTCCTGTGGCATACACCAGCTAAAGTACTGGATTGCAGTGTTAAAGTTAAACCCACATGTATACATAGACATGCAGTATATATGTAACTTTTTAATTTCTTCAGAAAGTGTTGAGAAATCTAAGAAAAACCAAGAATCTGCTGACGTTAAAGATGGTAAAATTTGCTACCCCAACAGGAAGGCAGCAAGAATCAGCCTTTATCACACTTTCTAACAGAGAATTTAGAAAATTCTGAAAAGTATTGCATATCAGAAAGTAGGCATTTAGAATGGAAATGATATGAAATCCCTAAGAGCCATAAAGGAAAATATCTTTAATTCACAAATATTTATCTATGTAGTCTACATTATTCTTAAATAATAAATTTCATAGCTACACCTGAATACCACTCACCCATTTTATTTCTTTCTTGGGTTTTTTTATTTTTGCTTTTTATTAAAGAAAAAAAAATTCAATATTACAAATAGTTTTATTTTATTGTTGTTATTCTAGATTTTCTGCATTTTTGGGGGTTTTTTTTTCCTTTTTTCTCAGTATGAGCAAATGTCAGCATATTTTTTGTTGTTTTTTTTTTTTTTCATTTTTTTAAAGAGTTTTAATTTTAGTTTTTACAAATGCAGATGTTATTCTTACAACGCATGTTTTTATTTTATTTTATTTTTATTTTTTTGCTTTTCTCATTTTAAATGAAAACATAAGATTCTTTGAAAATTCTTTTTTTTTTCCTTCTTCTATTTAGAGTAATAGTCATAGTTTTCAGAAAAAAGACCAATGCTCATCCAGTAATCAAGTCCATACAGCATAAATTTGACAAGGAAAAATTATTATATAAAGAATAAGTAAACTTTGCTTAGTTGTAGCACAAGATTGGACGTATAGAGCACTCAACAAGAGTTAAACTCACTAGAAATGATTTGCTAGTCTTGCTTGTTGACCATTACACCATGCAAGATGCCCTAGATTTGATTAATAAGCTGAGCCTAAAAAATGTTATATTCACCAACAGACTACAAACAGGTTTGGTTTGATTTTTTTGTTTAATGGCATATCAACCTTTGTAGGTTATTAAATGCCATAGCCGTTCTTTGCAGAAGAACAGCAGTGGTACTATTTAATCCATAGGTGGGGGATAATTAGTTTCATGCCTTTCCCAAGGATATTAATCTGAAAGTGAACATAATTGTGTCAGTGGAGTTTGAACTCACTTACTATAATGTGGCAGTCAAGCATGTTAGCCACTATGCCAAATAGATACATAGAAGCACGGACACATAGACACATAGATGCTAAGTATATAGTGTGGGTGTGTGTGTATATAGATGGTCTTTTAAATAAATGTAGGTATGTAATGTTTGTAATATACAGACACTCAGTCTCACAGGAAATTGACACAATGACCAGAATTCAAACCTGGATGAAGCTGTTTGCATTTCCCATAGTGCTAATGCCCTTAGGAATGGTATGCATTCAATTATTCTCTCTCCAGTTATAGGTAAATAGTAGGGCAGACTAGACTCATTAAGCATGGTATGGCAAGGAAAAGGAAAACTGAATTCAAACGAAACTCAGCTTAAAAAATGACTATATGTCACATCCTGTTTGAGCAGAAAGGTTGAATAAATGAATAATTTAAAATTGAGATGAATAAACATTACTGGCCGATTGGCCTTAGTTAGAGTGTTTGTTAATGTTCAGGGAGACAGGGTTCAATTCCAGTTTGAGTCATACTAAAGATTCAAAAAATGGTACTTGATGCCTCCTTGCTTAACACTCTGTATTATAAGGTCAGGATCAAGGGTAAAGTGGAGCAATCCAGAGAAAGAAGTAGCAACCTCCCCTACATTTTGTTGTAGTAGCTATTGAAAAGGGAAATTTCGGGTTGTCCTCAACTATGGTTGGTAAACTTCCTTCTTACATTTCAAATATAATTAACTTTTACAATTATCATCTAATATTTCCTATTAATATTAATATTTCCTATTGGTTCTTATTAACACAGAAAATTACACTCAAGATCTTAGATATCTGAAAATATCCACTCTTCCATTTGTAATGAGATGGAAGAAAATTCAGAAGGTCTTTTAAACTATGTTTCAGGCACTTGACACGATTGGCGCCAAATAAATAAAGTTGGTAACTCTTGGAGAGCTGTCAATTCTGTGGATTCTGCAAATCTCTTCTGTATCTTGTATAATTTGGTTTTCTTTGTAACAGTCAATGTCTTATCACTGTTTGGTGCTCAGGTATGGGAAACTTGCCAATAACAACCCTCGCCTCCATACACACATCCACCATGACTCCAGTACTACTTATCCTCCCTTTCCTCCTCTATCTTCTTGCCAATATCAGTGTGAGATTTTAATACCACAATGAAGAACAGCTACAAGCTTGCTTCAGTGTTTATAGGTGTATTTATCCCCACAAGGTACAAACTCAGTCTCAATGAAAGACCAAAATACTTGTAAAGCAACCAGGGTTTTTTTTAAAATTCTTTTCATGTTTGGAGCAGAATATAATTTCATATATATTCGTAGTTCATCCAATGCACACAACATATGAGCAGCTAACAATTCAGATAGAGATGTGAACTGCTACACTGCCTACACAAGTTATTTTGTTTGAAGTGGCAAAGACTGGTGTAGAACCAGCACCATACTTTTTAGATGAGCTGGTAACTGAAGAATAGTGTACCAATGCACCACAGATTCTCCCAAATAAAAAATCCTCAGGTTTGGAATTCAGAGTTTTTCCTTCACCAAGATAGATTGTTCCACCAAGACTAAGCAAGCCCAGCCTGCCCAACAATATTATCCATAGTTAGCTGGGAAAGAAGAGATAAATTCATGCCTTTCTTGAAGTCTTTAGCACATAATTAAAAACATTACATGCCTAAAACAAAGCAGAGAGAGAGAGAGAGAGAAAAGTGTGATCAATAATTCTTATACATGAAAAATTAACAATTCAGTTAAAGATGTAAACTGCTCCATGGCCTACACAAATGATTTTGTTTACAGTGGTAAGGGCCTCAAAAAAAAAATATATATATATATATATATATATATATATATATATATACACACACAAACTAATAAAAAAAAATCTTTTTTTAGTTACCCAGTGTGCTACAGGTTCTCTCAAAACACTCCTCTAGTTTTTGAATTCAGAATTTTTTTCTTCTTCAAGACTAGTTATCCAGGTAAGCCTAGAGAGCTCAGTGTGCCATATTATTTACCCATAGCTAGATTCATTCCATGTGTGTGTGTCTTGATTCACAAAGTGAATTCTAACAATGACATGCATTTCCCCATGCATATACATTGATGCATACATCATGTAATATGGTTTATATATAATCAATTTTTAAAAGTCTAAATACATGCACACTACTTGTAAAATGCTAACAGCCTTGTCTAGGATTTGAACTCTATTCATCAAGTGCATTTCCTATGAGAATAATTGTTATATCATAGATGCTTCCTTTCTTTCTTTCTCTTTCTCTCTCTATATATATATACATACACATATATGATATACAAAACATAACATTACATTCCTCCATTTACTTAAAAGCACATGTATATATATACACAGTATATACTTTGCTTTTTGAATTTCATAAAGTATTATAAAATCTATTAAAAAAAAACTGATAATCTAGAATCTGCTGACATTAATGATGGTAAAGTTATTTATCCCTAGAGGAAAGCAGCTTTACAAAGATTCTAAAGAATCAGCCTTCAGACTTTCAGAGAATTTAGAAGTTAGAAAATTCTTAAAAGTATCGCATTTCAAAAAATAGACACTTAATATAAAAATGATATAAAATATTTTTTTTAATAAATTTGCTTGTGCAGTGAAAATGACAATATATATGTAATTAATATTTTCTTAAGTCCTGATTTTTATCAGGTATTAACATTAAATTATCAGCCCTCCCTGCTATTTTAGTTATGGTTTCATGTAATATGATTGTGAAAATCGATTATATCACAGGTATAGGACACCCAATGAGATTCACACTCACAACATTAGTAATAGTCATTTGTATTAACTTGTTAGTCACTAGTTCATAGTAAGACACAATATCATCTATATTTACTCTCATAAATGGTGTGTTTAATACATGGTTTCAAGTAACAATTCTTGATACAAATAATATTCATAGCCCTGCCAGATGGGGCTATAGAATAAGTCAATTGCATCTCTGCAGAGACTTGATAAGACACTAAAGTATTGAATGTGTGGCTGCTCCCATTATGGAACTTTGAGAAATGTAGAGTACCCTTCATTTCCATGACTACTAAGTCCACTCTGACCAGGAGGGGTAGTACCTGTTAGGGCCCCAACTATAGGTCAAACAGAAATATCTAATCATTTAATATACTTGAAACCATTTAATTATAGGCAAACAAATGACTGATGTTAGACTGAATTAGTATTACTTTGCACACAATTAAATGGTTCAAAGTATTGCTAATGAATAATATTGAATAGAATTATTAGTGTTAAATAGCAATACTTGAAGCCATTTAACTGTGTGCAAACAAATGAGCTCTGGCTCATTAAAAATGTTACCTACAAACTATTTGTTTACAAATTATATTGTCATCCACAGACAGACTTTTTTGTTGTATCACAACACTTCAGTGTGGCAAGACATGCAGAATGCTTCAAACTGGGATCAAAATCTGCCAAACTTTACACAAGACTTAGTATCTTACCTCTCAGCCATTTAGACGACCTACGTAGCTCAGGAATTATAACACATATTGTTTTAGCTTTCGTTTGTTTATGTTTTGTGCTACTGGATATCGGAATGCTCAATTTGTTAAAAAAGCTTTGCATTATGTGAGTGGCAGCAGTTAATTCCTTTGCTGGAGTGCTCCATCCTGGGAGGGGATTAGATAGATAGATAGATAGATAGATAGAATTCAGCATTTAGTAAGCTATCAGGGTTAATATGCCATAAAACACAATCAACCTACCAAGTCATATATATTTGATACATATATGTATAAACAGAATCTGGCATTAAATAACACACAAGGGTGGATATGTCATAAAATACAACCAACTAAATAATGTATACACAATTATATGGTTTCAATTGTTTATATCTAATACTGATAGATGAAACCCTAACAATAAGATCTATTGGACCCATAGATGAGACCCTAAAAAGTAAGATCTATCATTCCTAATCTGAGGCTGATTGCTTGCCAATTCAGAAAGTAATATCAAACCTGTTGTGATAATATTAGATATCAATTCCTGCAAATTCTTCAAGCTAGTTGCGGTCAGAGGCAACTCAAAAACTTCTGTGTAGAGAATTGAAATTACAAAGCATTTTCGAAAGGGAAAATAAATTGAATTGCTGAAATTTTGATTTGCTTCCTGGAGGAAATTTAAAAAATAAATCTATCTGTTTATAAAATATTGTCAACAAATACAACCCCTCTAAAAATAGATGACATAGATTATTTGGGAAAATGAAATTATTCAGCTATAATTTTCCAAAAAAACAACCTGTTGGGTTCCGATAGCAACAGCTGTCCATAATGATACTGATTCTTTTACTTAGGAAGGAATCAAAGATTCTAATTCAAATTTCCGACTTATCTCCATTATATCAAGAATCTGAATAATTAATTACAAAGATAATATATATGAGTAAAAACTTGAAAGTGCTCATTCATTTTGTTGCCTACCTGATGACTGACATTTGTGAAAACTTCTATAAGAAACGTCAATAGATCTAATAAAAGAAAATGGTTTCACATTTCAAAAAAGACAAGAAGCAGATGATATCCAACCGAAACTACCCTAGACTACACAAATAATCTAGCTCTTCTCACAAATCAACCTGCCCAAGCCAAATTCCCGTTGCACTGCCTGGAGCAAGCAGCAAGTAGCATTGGTCTCTATGTGAATGCAGATAAAACAGAGTTCATGTGTTTTAAACAAGATGGAACAATCACCACTTTAAATGCCAAGCCTCTGAAATTAGTAGACCAATTTGCATACTTTGGCAGTAATATCTCATCTACTGAAAGTAATGTCAATGTATACATAGGAAAAAGATGAACTGTTATTGACAGGTTGTCGATCATATGGAAATCATATCTCTGATAGAACAAAACAGGATTTCTTCCAAGCTGTGATTATGTAAGTACTATTGTATTGGTTGCATTACATGGACTCTAACGAAACACTTAGAGAAAAAATTGCATGGGAACTACACAAAAATGCTATGTGCTGTTTGGAACAAATCCTGGAAGCAACACCCCACAAAACAGCAACCATATGCCCACTTAGCACCCATCTTGTAAATCTTTCAACTAAGATAAGCCAGACATACCAAGCAGTTGGTTGAGAAGTAAAAACAAATTTAGAAGTAATGTTCTCCTATGGACTTCTATACATGGACACACCAGTATTGAATGACTAGCAAAAAGTTTATATTCATCAGTTCTGTGAAGACACCAGAAGATCAGCTAGGAGGATGTCAGGGGTAAATTAGTGTCTTAATCATGCAAAAATGAAAATAACACTGACTTCTCACACTATCAGATATATTCACCAAAAATTACATGAAAATATCTTGAAATATTATAGATTAAATCTATTCAAAGGAATCGCTATTGGCGACCGCCTCCAGATGATTTCAGAATCTCTTGTAAGCTTTTCTGATGATCTTATTTAAAGTGGTAAATGCTGCCATTATCCTTACCTTCAGTTCATCTTTGTTGTTGCATGGAGTTTTGTTGGTCTCTCACTCAACTGCACACCACACATAATTAATCAAGGGGATTGTAATCTGGAAAGTTAGGCAGCTTGATGTTAGGGATGATGTGGTTGTAGAAATTTTTTGACAGACAATACAGGGTTCTTCAACTTGTGTGGTATGGCACAAAATCTTGTTGTCAGGGTCTTCCAGAAGTTAGCCTCTCAATCCAAGGCAGCATTACCTCCTCCAGGCACTTGTATTGAGTCTGTGATCATGTGGGAAGATGAAAGGAGGCATAACATCACCCTTGCTAGTGACCATTCCAAACACCATGATACGGAATAGGTGTTTGGATTTCATTAATATGAATGTGAATCTGACTTCAGATTGACACCCAAATCCTGTAAAATTTTCATATTGGAGCTTCCAGCATAAATGCCAACAATACAGTATGCTGTTTCCAAATTTCTGGAAGAGTGATAAGGCTACTTGCCTTATAGACAGTTCTCAACTGATTCTAATTTATTGCAAAGAAGACTAAATCTAAAACAAATCACGAGCATGCAAAAAAATTAATAATTCAAATTTTGCTAAGTAAAATTATACGTGCAAAAGTTCCTACCAGTTATTCTGTCTTGAAAATTAAGAATACAGGGTTGAAAATTTTTGCACACACTTAATAAGTTGATTCAACTATAAAGAATGGTACTAATATAAATACTGACATTTTTGTAGTTGTTGTTCTCTCTCTCTCTCTCTCTCTCTCTCTCTCTCTCTCTCTCTCTCTCCATAGTATAATGTGATGCACATATTCATCAGAGGCAAAATATAATATGCCACAAAACATTTTGTTTGTTATGTGGTAGTAAAACATGTTAACTCATGCACTAATTGGAAACCACAATTGCAATTCCATTAAAACTCTTAGTTTCTTGTGGAGTTCTGGTTATTCGTTTTTCTTTTTAACTTTCTTCAATAACATATATCGTGGCCCACACTTGCACAACAATTCCTATCTGCTGGAACCTTCATAAAACTAACTGCCAACACTATTATTATTAACTTTTAAACAACTTTCAAGATTTACAGAGAATACCATCAAGCCTTTATCAAAATAATATAGAGTAGAAAAGTTCTTCCACACTGATTATAAAATGTATAAGGAGGTTTGTAATATTTTCTGTTTCAGATATAATTTTCTAATCTAAACAAGTTTATTAAGTCATCATCAAGGCGTGCCAACAACACACATTCCTTTGACTCTCTCACACCATCTGTCCCTATCAGCCATTACACTAGCTAAGTCATTTAGATAGCACCCAGTGACTGCACAGAGCTGACTAATGAAAGGTTTTGCTGGTCAACCAACTCTACTGTATATATATATATATATATATATATATATATATATAAGTGTGTGTGTGTGTGTGTGTGTGTGTGTGTGTGATCATGTTCTGCAATCCAGCTATACTACCTGTATATTTAATCTTGGATAAATTGAAAAACATATTCAGAGTGTTACAATTTTATTTTGTATCAGCAAATTTTTTTAAAACTATGAACACAATCATTGAAAAACAGCCTTATTTTGAAAGTAATACTTGTATTAATTCCTGAATCCAGAAAATCCTTTTCTTTCTGACTGCTGACAAAGAACTAAGAGCTAAGAATTACAAAAATCAATGATTAATTCATTAAATTATTCTTTAAAGTACGAATGCTACTATTCTGATCATTTATTCATGGACCAGAGAATGACCTTCACCTTTTTGGACCAAAATCAATAGATAGTAAAATAACGAATTAAAAATTGTAATCCTTGAGTGGCTGTCACATGTCCCATAAGTCATCCAACAAACTTATCCTAAATTGGCATGATATAATTCTGTGAGTGTCCCACCCTTTTATCAGAACAAAACAGAGCAATACTTATAATATTTACCAACAAACATTTTTTATCAAAGTACTGATTGATATAGAAATTGCATAAAGATTTTTAAAAGTAGGTTTTAATATATAATTGTGCTGTATTATTCAATAATGATATCATTATATTACAGTTTCTTTGTTTAACGGCATACTGACCTTCGCAGTTATTTAATGCTAAACCAATCCTTGCAGAACAGTAGTAGTATTATTTAACCCATAGTTAGTGAGATGGGGGTTTAGAGAGTTCAAATCTTTCCCAAGGGTATTAAACAAAAAGTGAATATAATCGCATGACGAGAGTTCAAACTGGCTTAATGTCATTGTGATGTAAGCATAAAAAAATAATCATAATTTCTCATTTGTTCATTTTGTTTTAACTTTGCAACAAGACAAAACATTTTTGTTGTGTTTACATTAATCCTAATATTATTGGAACAAAAATTCACTGAACATTCACTGTTTATATTTCACTATGGATTTTGTTTATATTTAAAATATCCAAAGTATAAAATTCTAGTCAGCTTAATGACAAAAAGAAATATAGAAAACGGATGTTTTGCAGAAAATATTTGTATACAAAAATCTTGTTGTGGTAAGAGAACTTTTATTACAACTTAATTTAATTTTTTAATTTTTTTTTATAAGTTATGTTTTAAAAGTCAGTGTATTGATGAGTGCAAAATCATTTTAAATATCATCACAAATAGATCTATTTGACACATAGATAGGACCCAAAAAGATACAACCACTTTGGGTAAGAGTGGACTTGAGAGTAATGGCAATGAAGAGGTGATTGTATTTGTCAACAATAATCATTTATTTGCACAGTTTTATGGTTTCAATTATTCCTTTACAAAGAGTTCCATGATTTCAAGTATTTCTATCCAATACTAATAACTTTGAAACAAATTTATTTGACCGATAGATCAAATGCTAACAAGTACTAATACTTTGAGTCAGAGTTGACCTGGAAGTAATAACAGAGCTTCAGAACAGGAATTCTCACTAGTGTCATAACCAGGACACCCATAGGATGGTTTAGTTATTTGGGTTAATCACTTAACCCTTGGGAGTAGAATCCAAATCTTTCTTTTTTTGTATGTAGGATTTGTAAGTGAATAGTAGGCAAATATTTTTGTTTATCAATTGTTAAGATATGAGACAAAAGTCCTTTGATAATTATACTTCCTAAATGTATGTTTTGTAAATTTTCTTGTTCTCTTGGTCTACCCTTATATTTGTTATATATATTCTTTGAGATACGAGATTATTTTATCATGTCCAACATTTTCAAATATTTTCTTTATAGTATTTATGTCTTAAAGGAGCAAGGTGTTTACATTCAGCCAAGATGTGTTTCACTCCAAGTGCAGTTTGACACAGTGTTCACATTAGTTGATCTCATAAGCAAAGATAGGGATTCAGTTAGTATAAATAAATATTAAAGGATCAAGATTTGTCTTACATATTACTAATGGTATCAGTTTATATGCTAAATGTGACATGGAAATTTTGGCCTCCGTTTTACTTCCAATATCATGCTTTCAGTATTTGCCATATCACTATTCATGAGTAAACACAGTGAATTAAAGTTTTCCTTTGTTTAATAAACATCAACAGTTACATAAACATCTTCTTAGAAAATAATAAAATAAAAAAATAATAAAAACTTAAAAGATAGATTGATTAAGGAATATGTCAAGAGAAAACGATGTGTTCTCTGTTATTCTCAATGTTAAATTTAATCCTAATTTAAGAATTTGTATAGAGAACTTAGAAGCAAATAAGCCAACCCTAAATCTGTCAATAATTAGCCTCTTTTTCAAGATAAACTCTGTTCTTACATCATTATGAGAGTAATGAGATGACCTGTGAACCCACTGGGTTCCTGTTGAAATAATGGTTCATAATGATATTGGTGCTTCTATTTCAGAAGGGTTAAGGATTCTAAGTAGCATTTTTATAGTTACTGCTATTATATCGAAAATTTGAACAATGTTCAGCACATTTGAAAATATCCTAAAATTATTATTCAGTAGAAAATTGGACAAGAAATGGCTTTATTCTCAAAGTATTTTAAGTGTATGGCTCTAATAAAAATCCTGCCACGATATGCAATTTTTGCTGGATACAATTACCCACATACAGACTTGCCCAGTCGGCTAGATTTATAGAATACATCGACTGCACCTCTGCAGAGGGGTAAAACCTCTCCACCTCAACAAGTGTCCTGGATATGACACTAAACAATCAGAAGGTGAAGTTCCAGTAATGCTGGAGCTTTGGGGAATGCAAAGCACCCCTACATTGCCATTGCTTCCAGGTCCCTCTGGGCCAGAGTGGTAGCACCTGATAGGGCCCTATCTATGGGTGAAATAGAACTAAACTGTGTACTTATGCAAAACTGAATTGCTTTAAATAGAACTGTTTTGACATGAAAATTGTGTACTCATGCTAAACTGAATTATTTGAAATAGAACTGTTTTGACATTTAACTGTGTGTAAACAAAAACTATACTTATACTTAACAGAATTATTTGAATTAGAACTGTTTAACTAAACTGAATAGCTGTAAATAGAATTGTTTTTGACAATTAAACTGTGTACTTATGCTAAACTGAATTGTTTGAAATAAAACAGCTTATTTGTATAAAAATGGATTTGGCATTAAATAACCAACAAAGGTTGATATGCCATAAAACCCAAACAAACAAACAAACAAACAAACAAACACACTCATACACACAAGAATTTTAGGTTTGGTTAATTTGTTTAATATCATCATCATCATCATCATCATTCCTTTGAATCTCTTTCACTATTCCAGGATCTGTTCAATACAGCACACAGCATCTTTCTGTAGTTCCCATCTAGCTTTTTCTGCCAGCATTTCAAACACAATTATATGATCCAAAGTAACTATTCTTATTTAATGATAATCATTTGTTTGGACATAGATATATGATTCCAAGTATTTCTATCTAACACTAATAATTTGCAAGCAATTATTTCAAGTAACTAATAATAATCATCAGTAAACAATTATAGCTTCAAGTAATAATTCATAATAGAAATAATTTGCATACAGTACAGGCTTCAAGGATTCCCATCTAACATTAATAATTCTTTTAATAATTATGATTTGTTTGCACACAGTCACATGGTTTCAAGTATTCCTATCTAATACTGATACTTTTTAAACAAATCTGTTTGACCTGACAGATACTAACACTACAGATCAGAGTGAACTCAGGAGTAATGGCAGTGAAAGGGTACTCATTACTCACCACCACATGCAGTTTACTGTCATAATCAGAACACCCCCTTTTTTTGGGGGGGGGTCTATTTCATTGGTTGAGGATACAGCTAGTAGATTCTCAGCCCTACCAATAGGGCAAACGTAGAATTTCAGTAAAATGCCGGACAACCCAAGAATCCATTGAGTTCTCACTGTGACAGCTGTCCATGATGATACTGATGCTTCTATTTAGGAAGGAATGAAAGGTTTTAATTAGTATTTCATAGTTAATAGCTATCCATAATAGTATTGGTGCTTCTATTTAGGAAGGAGTGAAGGACTCTAATTAGCATTTCATAGTTATCTATTCAATCAAAAATTTGGATGATTAAAAAATAACATTCAATACAAATATTGAACCAACTACATGATCATGAATTTGGAAATTGGATTGGAAATTGCTTTATTCCTAATACATATTTATGTGATAAAAATCTTGCTACATGTTATTATTGCTAGGTCATAATTACATACATATACAATGAAGATTTTGATAATATATAGATAATAAAACTTTACAATGATAAACTATAAGATGAGTATTCTAAGTATTCAGTTTAGGATTCTACCATATAATAGTTGTTACACTTAGTATATGAAATATATATATATACAAATAGAACCACTATTGTAGGACAAAGGTAGTGTTATATTACTTGAAAATAATTCCTAAAAATGATATATCAGAATATCAATGCAAAAAGAGGATAAGTAGCTTATTTAGTCTTTCACTCTTTCTAACATTCATACATTCTGTTGTTGTGCATTTTTTCTTTTTATTATCAGCTTATAATTCTGTTTGTCTTGTACAATCAATGTTATATACCAATCCTCAAGTAACAACTATCTATCTGGTTATTTCCTATGCATGCATATATATATACATGTAAATATTGTTGAAGTTTGAGTTATCTAACTTGGTAGCTCTTTACACGAGGTTGTCTCTTGTTTTGAAGTCGTTAGTTCTGAAATAAATGTGGCATACAGCTAAATATGTAAGTCAAAGCTGCAATATTAACAAATTAACATAGGTAGAGAAAGCTATCTTCTTTCATGTGATAGAAATTATTATATTTCAACTTACATTGAAAAACATTTGAAAGAAAGATGGCTTCTTTTACAAAACAGCCACCTATTTTGCAAGGTGAAGAATTGAACGAGGAATGGAAGCAAGATAGAGATATCTTTTCTATTCACAGATTTACTGAAAGAAAAACAGGGTCCAGCAGTATTTTTGACACTGCCTCAGAACATATGTCAGTGTGTTCAACATTTGGCTATAGCATATGTCAACCAAACAGACAGGTTACAAGTCATTATAGACAAACTAGACTAAATTTATTTATATGATGAACACACTATATTATATGTGGCATTCAGGCATTTTTATTTCTACAAATGGACAGCAGGAGAGAATATGAACGATTTTTTGGTACAAATTTTTAATATCAAAAATTACATAAATTTGGAAGTACTTTGCCAGAAGGCGTTCAGGCCTTTTTTGTTTTGAATGCAGTGAATGTATCAGAAAAAAACAAGAAGCTAGCAAGAACAATGTGTGGAACTTCAACATACACAGCAATGAGAGAGACATTAAAGAAAGTGTTTTCTGACATTTCATCAACAGAATACAAAACTATTCCTGCTATTAAAGAGGAAGTTGAAACAGTTAATTTCAATCGATACTAAAGTAGCAGGGAACAAAAAAAACATCTCAAGGAAATAAGATAAATCCCATAAACAGCCAAGGTAAGATAATGTGCTGTTTCAAATTTAATTCAGCTAAACCAAGTCAAGAAAAGCTTCACAGAAGCTGAATCCAGAGAAAAAATTTGGAGAGTATCGATATCTAATGTAAAGACTTACAAGTGACAGGTGATAGTGTCTATTATAGAAGACAAAACTGCAAGGGATGGTGTGGTCCTGTTTAAGTATTAGGTAAGGAAGGTTGGTATGTACCAATCAGACATAGAGGTCTGTTTTCCAGGATATATCCATCTCACTTGATAAAGGAAAACAAAGAATTTGGAAGTCCAAGGAATGAAGAAAATAAAATTTATTCAAATAAAATAAATGATGTTTTGGAGGAAGAAGATGGACAACGTAATAAATGTCCTTGTTGGGAGACTAAACGGAGTGGTCTCCCTTGTCACAGTTTGAAGAACTCTTCCACGTCACAAGTCCTTTTTGGTCATGTGACAAGGTGAATCAAGGAAACCGCCTCTTTCACAAACAAAACTTTAAGTTGACCAGACATGGTGGTTTGTGCCTCCCGGCGAACATGTCAAGCCTCTTTCCTTTATATTCCAGACCTGAGAAAGAGTACTTTCTACCTTTTTGCTGTATAGACTTTTCTGTTTGTTCCTTGAATGCATGTGACTCTTGAATAGCCTAGAGAAGAAACTCACTTCCAACTCAGATTGTGTACAATTAGATGTCTTATTATATTAATTGACTTGTTTTGTTTCCTACCGAATATTCTGTGTTAGGTTACTCTCTTTGGGATAACCTGATGCGTTAAAAGAAATGGGGTGTTATCCACAAATTAACACCTCATTAAATCTTATATCCAAATAGAAAAGGTGAGCAATTGAAAGATAACACTGAAAAACCTTGTCAAAACGCAGTTGTGGAATATAAGATGAATGGAATTGAGGAAAGGAAAAAAGGGAAGATTATGAGCACACAGCCATTATTAACTGGAAAATATAGCTATTGGGTGAATATAAAACCAGAAGCAGAAAATAAAAATCTAATCTGTATTAATTGGGATCATGTTGATCAGTGGCGACTTCTACACCAAGTAACAGATGGAATAAATTGTCAAGAGTATTTAGTTTTGCTCACGTCTGAACGAGAACAAACAGAAGATGTGTTTGATGCAAAGAAAAGATTAATTCATTGGACTTCTTCTAAATTCTTTGTTTTCCTTTATTAAGTAAGATGGATGCACCCTGTAAAACAGACCGCCATGTCTGATTGATACATGCTGACTTTTTTTATCCAAAGAAAAGATATCGAGAAAAGATGGACATTCATGAAGTATATGAATGCATGTCTGATGTGGGTAAGAAATGTATATCAACAAGATGGGTGATAACAGAAATTCAAAGACAGTAAAAAGATAATGAAGGCCCAACTTGTAGCATGTGGTTATGAAGAAGATTCGCATAACCTGAAAATGGTCTCTCCAACATGCAGCCATGAAGCTTTGCATCTTGTAATGTGAACAACCTCTGTTATGAAGTGGAAGGTGGAGACTCTTGATTTCACCTTAGCATTTCTGCAGGGTGGTATGCTGGAAAGAGAAGTATTTCTTTGACCACCACCTGATGTATGTTCAGGTTTACAGGTATGGAAGCAGAAAAGATGTATTTATGGATTAAACAATGCATTTTGTTCATAGTACAAGAGTCAATCAGGAGTTAACTAAGCTAAATGGAATTGTGCATGCATATAACAATGCACTGTTTCTTTGGCATGATGCAACTGGTAACTTGATGAGTATTCTGGTAATGCATGTAGATGATTTCTTATTCTGTGGAAATGATACATTTCAGAGGAATGTGATCTCAGAATTAAAAAGAATATTCAAAGTTGGAATACATGAAAATGGAACTTTCAAATTTTGGGGATTGGGTGTTAAGCAAACAAAAGAGGGGATTACTATAGACCAAAATCTATATGCTTCATCTACATCCCCAACAGATATAAAGAAAAGAAGGTCCTTAAGAAAAATGATGAATCAAGAAAGGACAGATCTAAAAGGACTGGCAGGTCAAATGATGTGGGTAGCCACTCAGAATTGACCTGATGTTTCTTGATGTGTGTAGGATGAGCAATACTGGTAAATGTCTGAAAGTGAAGTTACTGTTCGAGGCCAACAAGGCACTACTAAAATCAAAATCAAAGACTGGTTCTATATGCTTTCCACAGCTGGGAAAACCTGTGGGTTTGAATATTGTTTGCTATTCAGATGCCACCTATGTTTGCTTGGAGGATGGATACTCACAGTGGTTTTATCGTCTTTGTTTGTGGTAGAATGAACAGAATGATTCCTATGTGCTGGTCATCTGAAAAACTTGACAGGGTAACAAAGAGTCCATTACCCTCAGAGACGCTTGCATTCAGTGAGGAAGCTGAAGCTGGTGTATTGATAGTTGTCATGCTGCAAGAGACTACCCAGGTTACTTGAAGTTTTTTGTAAAACAGACAATGCATCTCTGGTAGAAACTCTAAAGTCATCAAATCTTATGAGTGACCAGCATCTGGGAGCTGATGTGGCTTGAGTGAAGGAAATGATGGCAAAGAAAGAGATTCAAAGGGAATAGGTCACAGATTGCCTAACAAAGGTAGGAGCCTCTTCTGATATTCTGAGAGACTTAGTGCATAAATAAACTTTATCATTTTTTAAATAGACACCAGAAATGTTGAAGTTTGAGTTATCTAACTTGGTAGCTCTTTATATACACTTATCTCCCTTGTTTTGGAGTCGTTAGTTCAGGAATAAATTTGATGTACAGCTAAACATGTTGTGTCGGTGCTGCAGTATTAACAAATTAACATGTATTACCAGCATATATTTCCTCTTAGCTTATCAATCTAAATATATATATGTGTGTGTGTGTGTGTGTGTGTGTGTGTGTGTGTGTGTGTGTGTGAACACACACAATACATATCTTGTTTTCATTATCTGCCAATAAATCTGCCTGCTTTTACAAACTATGTTATATATCATTCCATTACTAATAATTATCTATCTCTCTATTGGTCGGTCTATACATATCCGATTATTTCTCACTTAAAACACAAACAAATCTACCAAATAAAACACTGTTTACATCATCTTCCTTTTTAAATATCTACCTTTGCACTAGAGTGTCTTCTCAGAGGCAAAAATTCTTCCATCGCCACTTGAAGAAGAAGACAAAGCAGCAATGGAAGTACCATCTCATTCCAGCATCAATTTTCAAGGCCATTTTACAGCAGCTGCTTGTGAAGGTTAAATTATAAACAAGGATGACATTTAAAAAAGGAAAATGTCAGGAAACAAAATAGTAGCATTCCAATATACAATCAAGTGCCTCCAAATTCAACTTCCCTAATTTTTGTTATTCAGCTTCTCTTAGGTTTTCAGGGTCAGGACTTATCAAGCCAAATAGCCTAAATGTTTAGAAATTAGCCTTTGTTAGGGAAATGTGAAGGAGAGATTCTTAACTCAACATTTATCAGAATCTAGCTTCTCACTCAGGATTTATAGCTGGTGAGACACGACAGATTTTGGTTTACAGTCATAAAAAAAATCTAAAAGAATTCCAAAAAAGCAATGGTGGCAATTTTATAGTCACAGGGTGAAACTTTGGGGAAAGATATTGGGAGAATGTGAGTGTACCAAGTTCAGATAATAGTAGTATAACAGGTTGGGCATTGAGTAAGGTTTTCCAAGTCAGTCTCACAAATCGATTGCAACTGAGTGGGGAGTTTATCCTCACCGAGTGCAGCATACTATTGGCTTTAGACTAAACATAAACTATGCTTTGTTTTGGTCAATTTGTTATGGCGTAATGGTTAGCAAAAGAGATGAATTTCTACTGAGTCATGAGTTCATATACCCCATATATACAGCCAGAAGATGCTTTATATTGTTTATTGATTGTAGACATAGATGAGGCACTTGACAAACTGATAGTTTGATACCCTCCGTACATAGTAAATAAAAGCATTCATTCATTTATTTGCTTTTTAAATGAAGCCCTGTCAATTATTAATATTAATGATTTGGATTAACATGACCCATCATCTTTTTCATTGTTCATTAATAATTTTGACAAGTATTATCCTTCCTCATTAACAGCTTTTAGAATTATGAAGGGCAATTAAGAATGATTAAAATATTTATATGCTTTGCACTAGCAAAAATAAAAATCTAAAAAAAAAAAGAACATTGCATTAATAGTATAATACCAAGCGAGTCATTCAAAAAGTTGTAAGCCTCACTCAGGAAGAAGAACCCTTGCAGAACATTTTTGTTGTGACAACAAACTACCACTTCTTGTAAAAACCCATACGAAGTGCCTGTGGTGTAATGGTTACTATCATAAGAAATGCATACAGAGACCCAAGTTCAAATCCTGGACAAGTCAGTTTGTATTTAACATAGCGTTAATAACCTCGGCAAAAGTATGAATTCAAAAATTCTCCCTTCAGCGATGGGCAAAAGTAAAGCAAACTGGCCATTTTAGCCTTGGTATGGCAACTGATCAAGGAAAAGGAAAATTCTGAATTCAAACCCGTTAAAGTCTGTTAAAATATTGACCTTGTGTCACATCCAGCAACATGGTGGAGGGTATATATACAAAGATGAGAGGTATGCTACAAATCTGAAATTTGGGTGAGGCTTAGAACTTTACTGTAACTTTTTTAACTTTTCTATAGAGAGTTGAACAGAATATACAATATTGCCCATAAATAAATACAACACTGAATTTTTTTTTATATAAAAACTTAATTTTCTTCAAAAACAAAGTGTACAAGGATTTCATTAGGTATTATTTAGCATTAAACTTATTTTCAAAAATCAAATTACATCATCATATTTAAGGAGTGAACTGGCTTTTGAACTGCTTCATATTTAAATTTTGGGTTAAAAATAATTCAATGTTGTAGATTTGGGATATAAATAGTAACTAATTATATCCATTTTGATTGTATAATGTTGTTTTAAAAATAATAAAATCCAAGTATCTTTGGTTTAGAAGAAAATTTACTTTTTATAGAAAAAAAATAGTAACAGTGTACTGATTTATGAGCAATACTATATATATATATATATATATATATATATATATATATATATGTATGTATGTATGTATGTATGTATATATGTATGTATGCATATATGTGAGTATATTAAAAAGTAAACTCTCACAATATAACTCTACAAAAAACTTAATATAAAACAAACATTGATTATTATTATTATTATTATTGATAATGATAATAATAATAATAATAATAATAGACCAGAACTAGTGATATTCAACAAAATAATCTGCTGAATAGTAGACTTTGCCGTTCCGGTTCTGACTACAGGGTAAAACTGAAGGGAGGTAAAAAGAGAGATAAATACCAGGACCTTGCTAGAGAATTGAAAAATCTATGGAACATGAAAGTGTAATTGGTGCTCTTGGTACAGTC
This sequence comes from Sepioteuthis lessoniana, assembly GCA_963585895.1. Lineage (NCBI taxonomy): Eukaryota > Metazoa > Mollusca > Cephalopoda > Myopsida > Loliginidae > Sepioteuthis > Sepioteuthis lessoniana. Next base: position 97,112,184 of record OY757923.1, on the reverse strand, counting down.
ACTAAAGAATTGGTACAGGGTCTGGAGGACTAGGAAATAAGAGGACAAGTGGAGACTATCCAAACTAAAGCATTACTGAGAACGGCCAGAATACTAAGAAGAGTTCTGGAGACTTGAGGAGACTTGCTGTTACTAAGACTCCAGTCGAAAACCATCAGCTAATGCTGATGTGAAAAACTCACAAAAGTGTAAAATAAGAAGAAGACGACAATTTGTCAACTCGTAGACTGTTCCATTTCAGTAGATCACAGAGAAAAAGTAAAGAAAAGCAAAAAACTAAATAAATACTTGGACCTTGCCAGAGAACTGAAAAAAACAAAAAATGAAAGTAAAAGTGAAAGCAAGTTTGAACCCTTAGAAGAATTCTAAAGAATCTGGAAAAGAGACAGAGGGAACTGGAGATCAGAGAAAGTGTTTTAAACCATCTAAACCATAGCACTACTGAGTTCAACTAAAATGCTATGAAGAATCTTGGTAAACAAAAGAGGCCTGCTGTCAAACTTCAGTGAAAAACCACCAATCACAACTGACATGAAAACCTTGTAAACCAGAATAATAATGATCTAATTAGAGTGTACACAAAACTATCTCATCAAAAAGTGGCAAAGCTGGCAAAAGACAGAATGAATTGGGGATCTTGTGTGGACAAATATATGCAAAGAACCCTTGCGGTTTTATTCAGATAAGAAGAAAAGAAAAAGAAAAAACTAGCACAAGAGGATTCCAATAGTAAGCAAAATCGGGTGGGAAGAAAAGAGATAGTTTGAAAATTATGTCAGAGGCAAAAACTTGGCCCATGCTGACATAGCAGAATCTCTCCTAGAAAATGTGATATATAAAATTCTCAGGGACTTTGAAATACAAATTGATTACCAAATCTCAGCCAAAAAATTAAACCTAGTTTTAATTAACAAGAAGAAAACAATTTGTTAACAACTGGATTTTGCTATTCCAGTCGATCATACAGTGAAAATAATAGAAATAGAAAAGATGAACGAATATCTGGATGTTGCTAGAAAGCTGAACAAAAAACTGTGGAACATTAAAGTGACAGTGATACCAATAGCTGCTGGTACCTTGGAACAGTCTCCAAAGGCCAGTAAAAAAGACCGTTAAGAACTAGCTATCAGAAGAATAGAAACCATCTAGACCACAGCACTGATAAAATGAACTAGAGAGCTGAGAAGACTTGCTGTCATTCAGGCTCCAGAAAAAAAAACACCAGTTGAAATTGGTGTGAAAAACCCACAAGGAATAAAATAGTAATAGTACATTACTAATTGTTCGTTAATTTCTATGGATCAGCAAAATGTTTTCCAGTTTTGTCTTCTTGTTTCTGCCTGAAACTTTTTGAGTCTTGATAATAACAGAACATTTTTATTTGTCAATAAGTTAGTTGAATCCAACAAAATCAAAAATAACTCCCGTCATATTCAAAACAGTAAGTTATACTGTTAATTAGAACTAGAAAAGTGCTGGCAAATTAAAGAAAATAAATAAAATCTTGGAAAAGGTACCAAGAGACTTCATCTTCCATTCCAACAACCATCATAAAGAAAAGTATATAAACTGACCATCAAATCATTAGAATGAATCTATTCCCTCGTGAAGAACATGAAAATTTCACTTTGATCAACGAAAACTAATATTTCCCTTCTGGAAAAATGTTACACAGAACATCTCCAGATATCCTAGCAATAATGACCATTACGCACATAGACACTAATTACACTGAGAGACAAAAAAAAAAGTATTCTTTCCTCAGACAAATACTGCTGTATTAGACTAAATCAACTACACAGGTTCCAAATCTGTAAGCAAATTTTTCCTACATCTTCAATATTTTGAGATAAATGCATAATTATATATTAAGCATATTTGGTTGGGCGGGGGGGGGACAGACAAGGTGCTTTTGATTTTTTTTATTGATTTTTTTTTTATTTTGTCTTAGAAGATTTCTTAAGACAACAATGACTATGCAATGATTGAGATGTGATCCTCACAAATAAAGATGAATTCACTTCTCCATGCCCAACTCGGCCATATATCCAGTCATTACAATACAAAATATGGGTGGTCTACTCATCTACTGTAGACAGCAGCAATTATCAGTTTTTATATCTGAAATATTTATTCTGTACAATTCAGAAAGTGGTTAGTCTAACAATCTTAAAATTTGCAATTTAACTTCTTTTTTTTTCTCTTAAAAAATATTAAATAAAATAAAATGAATAAATAAAAAACAGAATATAACCATGTTGGTAAAGTAGCCATTAATGTCAAAAATATGATTGAGCCAATATAACAAAATCATTTTTTCAAAAAGAATAAAACCTCTCACATCTTTAAGTTTTACAATTTCTTGATTATCATGTAAATGTTCTTGATCAAATGTGCATATGGGGGTACTTGATTTATATTACTCTCCCTTACAACATCCACAGTCACAAGATTACATCATATGATCAAAAGTTTAATTTGGTACCAATTGGTAAAGAAAGTATTTTGCCTTGAATTGACTTATTTTCATATGTGTGTGAGTGTGTGTTTGTGCGCGCGTGCGCATGCGTTTAACAGAAACCTGACATCATAGACAGGATGTGACAAAAGGTTAAATTTTAAATAGAATACAGCAATTTGAATTCAGAGTTTTCTTTCTCCTGGACTGGTTGCCTTACCTGGATAATGTAGTCTGGCCAACTATTTACTGATAATCAGAAGGAAGCAAATGAATTCATAGCTTTCTCAAGGGCATTAGCATGAAGTGAAACACAAACAGCTTTGTCCAAGGTTTGAACTTTGATCACTGATTCCATTTCCTATAACAATAATCATTACACCAAGAGTGCCTCCAGAATTTGTAGGTACATGGATCATTAAATAAGTTTCCAGATTTTTTTCGTATGGGCATTTTTATTGATAGTACACACATGAAACTCTAGTCCCCTTCAAAGTAATCTCCTCCAGCTGCAATGCACTTATTGCACCATTCCAACAACTTCTGGAAGGCCCCATGGAAGTCCTCTTGTGTGAGCATGTCAATGACCTTCATTACAGCCTCTTTTATCTCCTCAATTGTCTCATAATGACAGCCTCTGAGCTTAGGGAATAAGCAAAAGTTACAGGGAGCAAGGTCTGGACTATAGGGACAGTGAGGAACTGTCTTGATGCCCATCTTTGTCAAATAGTCTGTGACAAGGATGGAGTTGTGGACTGGTGCATTGTCCTGCTGGAAATGCCACTGGCCCGATTTGAAGAATTCTCACCTCTTCCAACGGAATCTCTTCCTCAACTCCCTTAAAACCTCAACATAGTATTCCTTGTTGACTGTCTGTCCAGTATGTCAGTGCTGTCAAAAAAAGGGATCATCAAAAGTTTGTGGGTGGATTTGCTCTGTCTGACCTTCTTGGGTCTGGGAGAGCCAGCATGCTTACACTGGGAACTCTGTCTCTTGGTCTCTAGGTCATACCAGTAGATCCACCTTTCATCGCATGGCATTTTTTCCAAGTTTAAAACAGAATTTTATTACATATCGTTCTTCTAAAGACCAGATTGCATTTTTAAAATTCACCAGCTGTCATAATCAGGCTTTAGTCGAGTGTATTCCAATTCCTGCTGTAGCATCTCAGTCATCTCATAAGATGTATAGCAATAACGTACTGAATTTTCAAGAGCCTATGACAATTTTAAATGCCTGTACAAAAAAAGTCTGTAAACTTATTGAATGCACCACATATGTTCATACTCACAGAAAAGTCTCTGTACTCGCAATAGTGAAAAAAGGAACATTTTATTCCTAAAGAATATAATTTTATATATATATATATATATATATATATATATATATATATATATATACACACACAAACATACATAATCAGAAACATGTGTACACACTTTCCTCACAAAGATAGGTGTAGATTGTAAGTGCAGAAGCCTGAAAATAAAAATCACTTAGCTGGTATGAATGAATATGGTTTCTCAACTAATGCCATTAGGCAGGAAAAATTTTTGAGAATTTTACACATCCCTAAACTGATGACAATCAATTTTCTATGATGACAACCAATATACTGTGTCTCCCCCCCACACACACATATATATATATATATATATATATATATATATATATATATATATATATATATATGCATGCTTGGTTGAATATATACATTCACATACACAAGGACATCCATACACACAGTCATGTACTAAACAACCTGTGAACCCATTCAGTTCCTGTTCTAACAGCTGTCCATGATTATATTAATACTTCTATTAGGAAAGGAGTGAAATGATTCTAATTAGCATTTCATGGTTATCACTTACATGAAGAATTTGTATTATCAAAAAATATCTTTAAATTTTAAAAATTTACAAAATATAAATAAACTTAACTGTAATGGTAGCCATTAATGTCACATCGATTTGCATCTGTCTTTATAAACCAGTCTGCACCATAATTCTCTCTCTCTCTCTCTCTCTCTCTCTCTCTCTCTCTCTCTCTCTCTCTCTCTCTCTCTCTCTCTCACACACACACACACACACACACTCTCTCTCTCTCTCTCTCTCTCTCTTTTACTTAGATCTGCAGAGGAAATGAAAATGGCTTCTCTCTAAAAAAAAGATTATCAAGTGAACATTCAAGCTCACAAAATATTTTATCTATCACAATTCACAAATGAAAAAAAAAATTATTTTAAGTCAACACATTTCGTACTAAATTTGCACAAAAAATATAAACAAATTATTTCACACAGTTTTTCACCTTTTAATAATTGCAGCATATTGTTAATACAGTTCTATATATGCATTGCATTCACTATTTGAAAGTCAATTGTATATTCTTTCTTATGAACTATTTCAATAAGACAGTAAAAATTGGGAAAACAAACATTCACTCATGTTTGAAAATGACAAAGAAACTTTGAAAAGAATAACTCAACAACTTCTGTTTAATACTGAAAATTATTCTCCACTGAAAAATTTCAGCATCTACCCAATTTGTATTGTTATGTTTATTAAACTTTCCATTTGGTTATCATTAAACAATGTATTGTTGTCATCTTTCTTATTCACGTAACACTCAAAATGTGACAGCCCAGTTGGCTGGGGCCATAGAATACACCAACTGTATCTCTGCATGGGGGGGGAGACCCACCAACCCAACATACCCTCTATATTACAGTAAACCATCTGGCTGATGAGGCTCCAGGCTTGGAGATTTAGGGAATATGGAGTACCTTTTCATTGCCATTGCTCCCAGGTCCACTCTGACCCAGAGTGCTAGTACCTTGTAGAGTCCAATCTATGGGTCAAATAGAACAAACTGTGTAGAGACAAATGACTGATGTTAAATTGGGACTCTTATATAGCAATACTTGAAACCATTTAACTGTGTGCAAAAAAGAAGTGAGGCTCATTTAAGAATGTTATCTACAAAATGCGTTTACAAATCATGTATATATTTAATATATATGTATAAAGAGGATTTGGCATTAAATAATCTACAATGGTCGATATGCCATAAAACCCAACCAAATCAATCAAAATGTGAACAGCAGCAACAAAATGAAAAATACTCTTCATTATTTTAAAACCCTCTTTTACTTTTTATAATGAACCCGATGTATTGTCATTGTTTGGTTGATTGATTTTAACAGCATGCCAACCAGTCTAGGGTTATTTTATATCAAGAGGTTAAGGAATCACATTCATTGTATGTTCATATTCACATATCTTTTTAGCTGTTTCTGAAAAGTTTTTTTTTCATATGGTCCTATCAATTAAGAATAATTTTTGAATAGATCTATTGGACCCATGGATGGGACCCAAACAGATACTACCACTTCTAGTCAGAGTGGATGTGGGGTGTAATGGCAATGAAAAGGTACTCCATATACTCCAGATCTTCAGAGATTGAGCCAAACCCTCAGATGCAGTTTAGTGTCTTACTCAGGACACTCCGGGGGGGGGGTCTTACTCAGGACACTCCTTTTTTTGGGGTGGGTGGGTGGAGAGGGGTCCTTACTCAGGACATTATTTTCAGTCAAGAAAAACCAACTTCATTTATTTCAGACAACCAGTATTATTTCCTTTTTTTTTTTCATTGTAGTTAGACTCCCCAAATACCAACAGTCACCAACACATCTTAAGTTGGTTGAATAAAGTTGTGGAATTACTTCCCTTGCCTGCTCAAAGACTTCTATTAATGACTGCTAGATAGCAACATCTTAGCATGACAATAGCAACAGAGCCTTGTATTAAAAGGGAAAGGGCAGGGACATTTTCACACAAAAATATAACAAAGTAAGTTTATCATAGCAGAAAAAATTAAAACAAACACACATTCTACAGGCTATTTCTCTGTAGTGGTAAAAAACAAAAATGTTTGTAATACATTAGTTAGTTAGATAGATAAAAGTCAGAAGTTCAGTCCTATCCTTGTTTGAGAAAAATCATATCCCTTAAAGTAAAAGAAAGAAAGTGTGTAGTCCTATAATCAATAGTCGTATTCCAATCTAAACCAGCTAACAGTAAACCTAACATAGTCATGTGATCAAAATGGCGTACATGAAAATAATTAAATTTTAGGTTTTTTATTTGAATCAGGGGAATTATATAATACATACAGATAACTGTTAATCTGGTTTATTTCTAATTGAAGAAATTGGTAAGTAAATTCTGTTTTGGATTCCTTCCCACTTCACAGAAGAGAGGAATATATAGATAGGTAGTTTTTTGATTGGGGGGGGGGGTTGCAAGCAATTCTATAGTTTCAAGTAAAACTAATAATAATAATCATTTGTAAACAATTCTGTCTTCAAGTAATTATTCTTATTACAGGTAATTTGTACATGGGTCCATGATAATTTGTACACAATTTAAACATTGATGTAAAAAGGTTAATAAAGGGGAGATAACCCAAGGAGACATAAGCAAAAAAAAAAAGAAGAAATTGTGCATAAATGACCAAGTTGTAAAGTATTTCTATTTAATAATAATAATCATTTGTTTGCATAAAATTATAGTTTCAAATACTCCAATTTAATATTGATAATTCACACACAGATATATAGTTTCAAATACTCCAATTTAATATTGATAATTCACACACAGATATATAGTTTCAAATACTCCAATTTAATATTGATAATTCACACACAGATATATAGTTTCAAGTACTCCTATCTAATATTGATAATTCACACACAGATATATAGTTTCAAATACTCCAATTTAATATTGATAATTCACACACAGATATATAGTTTCAAGTACTCCTATCTAATACTAATAATCCATACACAATTATATAATTCAAATTATTTCCAGCAATTACATGGTTTCAAGGAAATTATAATAATAATCATTTTCAAACAATCATAACTTCAAGTAACTATTCTTAAAGCAAATAATTTGCATACAATCATATAATTTCAAGTATTTCTAAGTAATACTAAAAATTTTCATACAGATCTAATTAACTCAAAGATGAGAACCTAACAGGTACAATCACTCCTAGTTAGGGTGAACCTGGGAGTATAGCAACAAAATGATGACTCCACATGTTCTAGAATTCCTCATCTGGAACCTCACCACTTGATGCAACTTGATGTCATGTACAAAACATGCAGAGCAGAATAGTGAACTTTATACGACCCTGATTTCTTAGATATGGTCATGTTTAACAATAAATACTGGACTTAGATATATCATATTAGTGATGCAAATATGAATAAATTATCTGGTGATCCTGAAAAAGATATAATAGATTCAAAAGAATGTAAAAGGGAGCAGAATCTAAAGAAAACTGAAGAAGAAGAAGAAAAAAACAATCATTGAAGCTGAAGTGTTGGTTGCTTATCTGACAAGATGGATGCTACATTGGAAAACACTTGGCACTATCATCAATTTTGATTAGCAGATTTGGTATTCCATCAAGTCTAATAATGTATATTTCAAGAAAGAAAATTAATAGCATCATCCTAGATTTTATCTCATATATTATCATCAAGGCATACGACAATATAGATTCCCATCAATCCCTATGAGTCATTGCTCTTGGCAAGTCATCTAGACTGTATTCAGTGTCCATACAGAACTGATGAGTAAGTTTTTGCTGGTGAGTCAATACTGGTGTATCCATATGAAAGAGTCCAGAGGAGACTGTTGATTTTGAGTTTGGCTTTACTTTTCCAATGGGAAAAATCACAAGAGTTTTCAGAGAAATTGATCCACAACTTCTCAGATTTTGACTATTTCTTAAATCATGGAAAGAATACATGCAATGCACTTTTGTTTGTAGATTTCTCCAAGGCATTTGTTTCTGTACACTGAGGAAAGATGAAGCAAATACTTCTAACATAGAGACAAAATACTACAAAAAATTAAACTGACATGTTTTGCTATAAGGATACTGTCATCATATCTGCTGATGAGGTTATCAGAAGAGCAAAACATGTCAATTGAATTTTCAGTCTTTCTTTTCTCATTGCATTGGATTTTAAGCAAAACATTACCCATCTATGTGTTTTTGTGTGTATATATATATATATATATATATATATATATATATATATATATATATATATATATATAAAGAGAGAAAATGAGAGAGAGAGAGAGACTGAAGCTTTGAGTTTTCAAAATTTAGACGATGATGTGCACAGGAGAGAAACTTTTTTGACACACCTTGTATTTTGAAGAAAATTAATGCTTCATTTATTATTCATTTCTGTCTTGGTAAATACAGCTTCAGTCTTGATACTTTTTTGACACACCTTGTAGTTATAAGCGAAAAGTATAGAAAATAATGACAAAACTATGAGTTTCATGAGGCTAAACAATCATCAGACAGCAAAAAAGGATTTTTTTGCTGTCTAAGGATTGTTTAACCATATGAAAATTTAGTTAGAATGAAGAGAGAACAATATTATAAGTTTGTTTTTAGTTTTTATATAAAATGAACACACACAATGGACATATTTATGCACAAATGCATACTCATTCATATACGGACACACACACACACACACACACACACACACACACACACACACACACACATTACATGTCTGAGTCAAAGAAAACCACTATGACATTTATGTTTCGACAGATTTGTAAATATATATATACACACATTATTGAGCCAAAATACCTGCCTAATAGGGTAATAGTTTTCCCTGTGCCTCCAAACTAACTCTTACCTGATCAGGCATGGACTTTATAAACCTCTAAAGGTTTCCTCTGAAATTTGGTTCCAAATATATTCACTCATGAGTATAGTATATATGTATGGTGAACACATCAATACATTAGAAATATTCCCATGAAAATGACAAGTCTGTAATTATGTAGAAAAATTGTTAACTGAATCGTATTTAAAGCCAAAGAAATGCATATGTATAAACAGTAATAAATGATGAATGCTGAGAAAGCATTTTTTTTTTCTTTTAATTTA
>OY757923.1:97087721-97095221 GCA_963585895.1 Sepioteuthis lessoniana | reverse complement strand
AAAAATGAAGACCACATCTAAAAAGATTAACACTTTACTTTAGGATATGATATTGTTTCAGACAAGAATAAATTATTGGTCATCAACGAGGTTACTGAACATGGAATAAATAAAAGTAAAGTTAGTAACCATAGTCGAGGGTGACCCAAAGGTTCCCTTTTTGATAGCTACTACACCAAGATGTTGGGGAGAGCCCTACTTTTTTCCCTATATTGCCCTACTTTACCCTTGATCCGCACCTTATAATGCTGAGTGTTGAGGAAGGAGGCATCAAGTACCATTTTTGAGTCTTTGGTATGTCTTGACCTGGGACTGAACCCCAGTCTCCTGGGCCATTGGTGAACACTCTAACCATTATGCCAAATTTATTAATTTGGACCAAAATTTTGAACCAGGGAACCATTTTGTTGAATTAGATGACGGGAGCCGAGTGAAAAACAGTGATAAAAAGGGGTGACACCTGCATTTATCTATGCAATAGCAAAGGACACATGTGTAGATGTATCTTAGAAAATGCTTTATATATACCAACTTCTAAACAAAATATATTTTCAGTTCAAGCGATAAAAAAAATGGTGCACACATAAGTTTTGAGCATGACCACTGCCAATTAATTTACCTTATTGGTGCAGTTTTTGACATAACACATGTATTATCAGAAAAATATCATTTCTGCTAGAAATGCCACTTGACTATTATGGTTTTTAACCAAAAAATGGTAGAAAAGAACTAACAACTCTAAAATTCTACACATCCTAAATACAAACTAATCTCCAAGACTCTGAAAGCCCCCTCCCCCTTCGCACCATAGAACCCTCACAAAGTTATTCTATTGATTACACAAGCAAACGGTTTTTTAATAAATATCACCTAAATTCCTAATGTAGTATTATCTTAAATCATCATCATTATGTCATGCCACCAGCACAGATATCCCTGATCCTCTCTCGCCACTCCTCCCTATCATTCATCGCTTCTGACAGGTCCTCAGGGTTACATCCCATATCCTCACAGAGCTGCTGTATGTAGGTTCGAGCTGGTCGTCCTGCTTTTGCTCGGCCATATGAGGGGGTCCATAGGAGTACATCACTTATGAGCTCGTCCCTGCTTCTCCAGCAGTGTCCTGCATGTCTGGTTCGTCTAACTTTGATAGTTTTTGCTATGGGAGGTAGGTGGCCGTACAGCTGCTGCTTTGTGGGGTGTTGCCTCCAGGACTTGTTCAATAATGCTCACAGCATTCTTGAGTAGTTGCCGTCTAGCTTTTTCTCCAGCCGTTTAGTTAGCGTCCATGTAATGCATCAATATAGCAGTATCGAGACGACCACTGCTTGGAAGAAACTGTGTTTCATTTTATCAGTCAGGTCTGACTTCCATATGATCGATAACTAATCGATAGCTGTCTATGCCTTCATTAGCCGCATGTCGATGTCTTTTTCGGTTGATGAGACACTGCTTCCTAGGTAGGTGAACTTGTCTATTAGTTTCAGAGAGCTACCGTTTAGTGTGAAAATGTAGCCTGTTTGATTAAAGCACATGTATTCCGTTTTGTGTGCATTGACATGGAGACCAATGCCTGTGGCAGCTCATTCCAAACTATGCAGTAGTGTTTCGGCTTGGACGGGTGTATTTGCCAGAATCGCTATGTCATTGGCATAGTCGGCGTCAGTAATTTTTTTGCGGGGTACTTTCTGCTTCTTTTCTTTGTCAGCTCAAAGCCATTTTCTTTGATTTTATCAATCGATGTTCTAAGCACATAGTCTAGGCAGATGATAAAGAGGTATGGGGCTAGCGTGTCCCCTTGCAGTACTTCTGTTACAATGTCGAAGTATTCTGTGTCTCCATCTGGTAAACATACTTTCACTTTGGTGTTTCTATAGAGAATCATCATTGCTGCAATGGTCTCTTTTGGTTACATTGTCCGTCCAGGGAACATACATCTTTTTTTCAACAGTTACAGGGTACTCTATTCGTCCTCTCAGAAGTCCTTTTAAATTCATCTAGTAGCTTCCTCTTGTGGTTGAGTTTTCTTTCATTTACATTCTGGGATGTATTGGTTGAACGCTGTTCATTTGTTTTCGTTACTTGTATATATAGTAAGTCTACATTCACCAATCTGTATTTGAGTTGGGATGCTTTTGTTCCTAAGTCCAGGAAGGTTAACCTGATTAAGTGTCTCACATTCAGGATTCTTAAGATCTGTTCGGATAACAAGATTAAAAGTAGATTTGAACAGATTAAAAATTTATTTTTGAGTAATGAGTATCCTGAGGAAGTCATTGTCGACACCATTAACAAAACTGTTAATAAGTTTAGGAATAACATCAGGCCACTTGGCCCTTCTAAATACCCAGTTTATGTAAGCTTCCTTGGATTGGATCTCCTAGCCAGTTGATTGCCAATAAGGTTTCTTCCTCTTCCGCTGTTATAATGCTGCCATGGTTCGAACCATCTTCACAACTCAAGCTACATTTCGCTCTATTCATAAGGATGTGTTCCCTATCTTCCAACAAAGCAATTTAATTTATAAATTTCAGTATCACTGTAATGCTGCATACATAGGGCGCACTTCCCAATGTCTTAAGGTTAGAGTTAAACAGCATGTTCCTAGAGATGTCTGTAACCACACAACATCTGGGCATTCAAAATTGCTTGATTCTGCCATCTGTGAGCATTTGAATGCCTTAAATAGTTATGTGGTTAATGACAGCAGTGAGTGTTTTGTGGTCTTACATAGAACTAAAACTAAACAACATCTTATTGTGCTAGAGGCCATTTATATTTAATAGGTCTGCTCTATGCAAACAAAACCCTAAGCACTCACTGAATTTATCAGGAGATATCTCGTGCTTGACTTAGGGTGGTTTTAATTTTTTTTCTCTTCCCCCACTTTGTCTGACTATCATTTTTCATTTCACCCCCACTTTTACTTAATTTTAGTTACATTGTTTTAAACAAATTTTGAAGGCTGTTGCCTGACAAATCTCAGATGAAAGGGCTCTGGTGATTTCAATAAAATTTTTCATATTGTAAATCTCCTATTTTTGCATATGTCTCTAGGTATTTGCCTTTTTAAATTTGCAGTTACCAACAATCTATATATATATATATATATATATATATATAAAGATTTGTCATTAAATAATCAACAAAGTTTGATATACCATTAAACACTAACCACCCAACAATGTGAACATATCATTAAAACTTCACTACAAAATGTGTAAATCTAGGCACGTAATATATATTACGCCCTAACCTCTAGGCATAAAATAACCCCAGATAGGTTGGCATGCCACTAAAATCCATCAACCAACCCACAAAAACATGTATATTGTATAAACGGAGATATATAGATATATATACCTCAATAGAGATATATACATGCACACACACACGGCTCTATTGGGCAACATGTAGGGGTTTATATCTCATTGTGCTCTTGTGAAGAGATAATACTCTATACTGCCTATAATAACAAACTAAACTGGCAGCTGATCAAGATATTGACAAAAATTTGCTCATGTAAGGTTTCAAATATTTACAAGTGCATCTTAATTCAGTTGAAGGCTCCAATATTTTAAAAATAATCATGTGTTAATTCCAAGAATAACAAAAGGCATTATGCCATAAAATTAAAATCTTGGATTAATAAATTGGCAAGAATCAAGTCTATGTTTGGATATTATAAAAACAGAAACATTTTGTGACCTTTTCAAAATAATTATTGTTGCTGTGGTTAATATTTAACAATAAATGGTCGTGGTGGTAGTGACGATGGCAGTAATAGCCATGACAGTGATTTTTCATAAACTACCATAGATTCTCTAAACTTAGAATAATTTACTTTTGAAGTTAAGTAATGTAAACTTTAATATTCATAAGGAAACTTTGCATTTTATTGAAAAAATTTTTTTTAGATAAATATATATGTTTACAAAATGAAAATAGCTAATACAGACCTCTAGATAAAAGTGTGTGTGTGTGTGTGTGTGTGTGTGTGTGTGTGTGTGTGTGTGTGTGTGTGTGTGTGTGTGTGTGTGTGTGTAGAAAGAACACATCCCAACCATGCTTAACATCTATCTTCCAAATGGAGAGCTCAGTGCCAGGCGTCTATAATAGCAGAGATCATACAAAAATGAGTTGAACACATTTGGATGCCAAAAAATAATTTTCATTCAATCAATGTATATAATAGATCACCAGTTTATTTATTTATTGGTTGGTGCAGAGCTAAGTTAACCAATGTTTCTTCATATTCTATAAACAAACATTTGGTCAACCTATGGGTTCCCCCTTAAGTGAAATTTTAACATGTTTATTCTTAGAATTCCTCGAATTGAACCAAATTCAAAATACCCCCCCCCAATGCAAACCCAATATTTCAGATATATCGATGACATCCTATTAATCAATCCTCATAAAGAAAAAAATATCAAAAATAACTGACAAACTAAATCTACAAACAAAAATGACCTAATAGATTCTTATTCTCAACACGTCAACAAAATCTGGCATATTCATAAATTTTTATTTAAGAGTACTAAGAATCTGCAGTCCTGAATATATACATGAAAGAGAAGAATATATAAAAATACTTTTGACCTCTTGAACCACCTTACATATTTCATACTTAATGCAAAAAGAAAAGCCTACAAAATATACAATAACAATACCAATAAAAAGAAAAATAATAATACCAGAAGAATCATACAACCCACAAACTCAATAACCAAAATACCTTAATATTACACCTCATACCTCAGACATACAAATTATTAACAGCACATCAAAAACAATAAATGATATAATAAAAAAAAGGAAATGAAAATAAAAATCTCACTCCGGAAGCAGGAGTTTATTCAATCAGATGTGCAACTTATAATAAACCATATGTTGGAGAAATATCCAGGCCTCTCAAAAAGAGGATTTATGAACAAAAACAAGCTATCAGGAAAAATGTCGAGCTATGCCCTAATCCTACACAGAAACAAGGAAAAACAATTTTGATCTAAAGGGAGCAAAAATCATAAAACATATGCCCAATTAAAATGAACAATTAGCCATAGAATTAGCAGTTATTCTTCTAACAGAAAAAATAATACAAAGATCTGGAAAATTTTTATTTATCCCCAACTTTGGCTCAATTTAGCATCAAAGAAAAAAATATTAAGAAACATTTATGTTAATCAAACACAAATGCTACATTGGTACCAACAACATAAAATAAACATAAAAAAACATTCCTTTTGACAATTATTGATGAAAATGCTATGTAATATTACAAAACATGTTCGGTAAAAAAATAAAATCTTTTACCAAACATTTTTCTAGTTGGTCATGAATACTATATACATATGTGTGTGGGCATGTGTGTAGTATTAATGACAAACAGAAAATTTTTAGTAAAAGATGTAGTTTATATATATATAAAAACATATACATATATACACACATATATATACATATATATAAACACATACATACACATATAAATATATATATATATAAACACATATACATACATATATAAAAACACATACATATACACACATATATATACATAAAAATATATATATGCACACATACATATACACATACATACACACATACATATATACATACAAATGTACATATATATATATATATATATACATACACACACACACACACACACACATAAATATACATATACACACACACACACACACATAAATACACATACACACACACATATATACATATATATATATATGTGTGTGTGTGTGTGTGTGTGTGTATATATATTAGATTTATATATTTAATGCCATGGAATTTAGTCTGCAACCCCTGGGTTTCCTGGAGTTTTTGTTAACTGCTCGATGATTGTTATTTTGCAGAAAACTTCATGAAACCCAGAGACCGCAGACTAAATTCCATGGAATTAAATATATAAATCTAATATATATTTATTTATTATTATTACCATTATTATATAACAGCTCTATCACATATGTTGAGCACTCTCCAAATCATATCACACTTGGTTGGTCGCAAACCCACAAAGTGATTTAGTGATAACCAACACTGTTACTATATATATAAATATATATACACATATGTCTGTGTGGGTATATATATATAAATATATATGTTTGTGTGTGTGTGTGTGTGTGTGTGTGTATAAATATATATATATGTTTGTGTCTGTGTGTAAATATATATATGTATGTGTGTGTTTGTGTGTGGATATATGTGTGTGTGTGTGTGTGTGTGTGTGTGTGTGTATATATATATACATATATATATATATCCATTTATCGAATAACACCTAATCCAAATACTAATGCAAATATGTCCCCAGCAGAACTGATGTTTGCTAGGAAAATTCAATCAGTGTTCAATAAATTTATTCTGTCAAAAAAAGGAAATAAGAAAAAAATAAATACCTCTAGACTTATAGTCCAGGGGATAAAATTTATTTCCTTAATTATCATTTAGGTAAAGCAACCTGGTTAGAGGGCATTATTGAAAAAAGAATTGGTCATATGATGTACATAATAAAAAATCCAAGATGGAAGGTTCGTAGAAGGAGTATGTCATCAGCACCTTAAATAAATGTTAGGTTTATTGATGGAATTAAAAACCTTATTTTCAAGGGATGACATGTAAAAATTACTAAAAATGGTGGCGACATTCTCTTTCTTACCAATAGCACTTATGAAATTAACACAATACAAGAAACCTTTCCAAATAATTCTGCTCTCAATTTTACACAAGAAATCAATATCAACAATAAAATTCCATTTCTTGGTGACTAATAGACACAGACAATAATGACCGATTTATAACCTCCACATATAAAAAACCTGCTCACATTAATCCGTGCACCCTTAATTTCCAAAGTGAATGTCCCTTACACTATAAAAGAACAATTATAAAAACACTCATTTCCAGAGCTCTAAGTTACTATCCTCCTCATGAACTTTATTTCTTAACGAACTTAAAAATATTAAACAAACCCTTATGAATGATGGGTTTCCCAACTACATTGTTGATACCGAAATTAAATAATTCATAAATAAACCTGAACAACCTAACATAGACAATATCCTAAACCATAAACAATCAATTAAACTTTACTACAAAAACCAATTTCATAGTAATTATAAAATAGATGAACAAATATTAAAAAGCCTTATCCCAAAAATGTTCTCCCTACTGACTCTACCAAAAAAGTTAGACTTACCATATACTACAACAAATTTAAAACATCCAACCTAATTATTTCTAAAAACACTTTCACCTCTTCTAAACTTCTTGATAGGACCAACGTCGTATATATGTTCAAATGTCCCTTGGGAGACAGTGCCTCCAAAGAAAATAGTGCGCCTGTTAGTCTTACCACAACTCTTTCTAGACAGCTTACAATGCACCTTGATTCTAGTTCCATAGCCTTACATCTTAAAACACATTCTATTCCTAAATCCAAGTTTTGAAAAATTCTAGTTGAAAACACCATTA
>OY757923.1:97062721-97082721 GCA_963585895.1 Sepioteuthis lessoniana | reverse complement strand
TATAATTAGAGCTTTTGTAGATATCTTTCTCTTGATATGATAATAAGTCACCAATGAGACGACAATAATAACTGTGCAATGATAGCTAGATCATATTATAGCTATTTTCTACTTCTCCTTTGACAACAATTGCATTATGAATTTTTTAAGCATCATCAGAGTTATTCTACAAAAAATTGTGATAACAGTTTATTCCTTATGAAAATGACTACCATGAATCTGTTCATTGTAATAAATATTTGCAGCATAAATTATCATCTTTACATTTTTTTTCTGTTAAAGGGAATTAAGAATCAAACTTTGAATATCAAATTGAGATTTTCAAGAGAAAGCAGTTTTTTTTACCATTTGATAAAATGGCACAACACAATTTTCAAGTGAAGGCAGTTTTTTTCCCATTTAATAAAATGGCACAGCACAATTTTCAAGAAAAGGCAGTTTTTTTCCCTATTTGGTAAAATGGCACAACACAATTTTCAAGAGAAGGCAGTTTTTTCCCCTATTTGGTAAAATGGCACAACACAATTTTCAAGAGGAGGCAGTTTTTTTTCCCATTTGGTAAAATGGCACAACATAATTTTTCTATGCCCATTTATCCTTATGCCAGCCTAGGCTAAACTTAGAAGATATTAATACCTATAATTTTATACAGATTTATTACTAAGAATTTTATTTTCAACAGATGATATTTGGCTGTGTGTGAAATATATTGCTAATTGCATTAACACTTCATATTTGTAATTTAATGTCTATGAAATTGATATTAAGAATACAGTTTCATTAAATTACACATATAAACATGCACAAACATATATATATATATATATATATATATATATATATATATATATATATATATATATATATATATATATATATATATATATATATATACTGACACTGACACTCATATATGTGTGTCGGTGTGTACAGCTGCTTGTGACCAAGATAATTTAGAATTAATACTGCAAGGAATGCACAAAGCTTTTTTTTTTTCAAATCAAATATGCTTACAGCATAAAGCAGCCGTAAGAAAAATATGAAATGACCAAAAAATGATTAAAAAACAAAATAAAGAAAAAAAAAGCAAAACAAAACAAAAAAATTATCAAAATGTTTCAAATTAAGATTTTAAGATTTATCACAAGTGTGTGTGGGGGGGGGGTTTAAAGATGTTCAAATTAACACATTCGGATGAACCAAACAATGAAAACTTTGGTTATTGATCAGACATGAAGAAAAAAGAAAGAAAAAAACTGATCGGAAATAATTTCAAAATTTAATATATTTTTAATGTTTATAATAGAATTCTTTCTTCTACAGAGTGAGTGTAACATTTTTTTCCAAGTTATAATAGGATAATCATATGATTCTACTGATTGCCATTTTGTCAACTGTAGAAGGTCTTCTCTCTTAGTCAACTACTTGTACTGTTAAGATTTACACAAATGGTAACCAAAAACCAAAATTAAATGAAACAATTAGCTACAGGCAAAAGTTCACAGCATTTTTTTGAAAAATCCTGCATACTCAATAAAAAAAAAACATGATTAAATAAAACTAGTTATTGTATAAATTTCCAGCATCTCATCTTTTCATTTTTTTGAAAACTAGACATTGAAGATAAAAACTTTTGACTTGAGAAAAATTTTAAATAATGCTGGAAACTTATGCACACTTGATAAAAAAAATTACTTATAAAGAATTTGCCAACAGTTGAACAAAATTTTGTAGCCAAAACGAAATCAAATTATTAGGTGTATGCAAAAGTTCCCAGCAAACTTTACCATCATGCTGTCAAAGCAAACAAAAATATTTGTGGTGTGAAAAGTGAAGATGCAGTTAATTACAATTACAGTTATCAGATAGTTGAAGAAATTTTGCTCCAAATGTAAAAACCTTAATGATCAGACATGGTCAGGCAGGCCTAAAACCGTTGATTCCAATACGGTGCTTCAAGTCATTGAAGTAAATCCAGAGAGTATCAGGCGACCTTGGCATCTCACAGCCCTGTGAAATTTGTCATTTTCACATTAGCAAAAGCATCTTCAGTTGCAGAATTGTGCCTCACATACTACCAAAATATTGAAAAAATTCTGACTCATCCTAGTACATGTCACAAGAGAGCACATACATAACTATTGAAAAACTTTTCACTCATCCTAGTATATATAAGGATCATTCAAAGAATTTGATGAATTTTATTCAAGGAATTGGCAATAAGAACCACAGTTGCATCTTTTTCAGGGAAATCAATTGTGATTGAGTCCTTTCATGCCTCCAGAAGACTGTCAGCATGACCTTCTTTACTGACCACTATACCCAGAATCAGTGTTTCCACTCTTTTCAACTCAGGCTTACAGTGGCAAACACATGTTTAGCCCATTAGTCAAGATTTTATAAACTAAAACAGGCTTTTACATACACATTCTTTGGTAAATTTCACATAGTTTGCACTTCACAGCTATCAAAAATTTGATAACAGACTTTTCTTCTAGCCTGGAGTACTCTGTTTGATTTGCTGCCATTTTGAATAGCCTCAAAACAAGTATTTCTTCAAGGTTCAAATAATTTTTTGTTATAAACTAATTCCAAACAATATAGTTTACATTTACTGTCCTTAATCTAAAATAGCATTTCAGTTTTTATTGAAGGTTTGGGGAGGTTTTGAATAATCAAAATTTATTGGTGATTTTTATAATTGATTTCAGCTTGAAATATACAAACATGAGCAGGGGAAGTACTTCACTTGCAACTTCATAGATTACTAAGCAATATTCAGCTGTTTCTATTGTCCAAAATGGACATATAACCTAACTAGTCCTAGATAAAAAAATTTGTTCATGGTAAGTTTGGCTTGACATTTTAAGTTTCAAGAAAATAAGACAATAAATTAATAAAAATGATACCATCTAGAGTATAGAGAAGGCGGGGGAGAGAAAAGGCCAATACTCTGACATTAGGTATAGGTATCTTTATTTCATGGCATATCAACCTTCATAGGTTATTTAATGCTAAAGCCACCCTTGAAGAAGAACAGCAGTGACACTAACCCTTTTCTGAGGACTCTGACATTAGATTTTTCTGATAAAAGATCAACTTCATTTTTATTAGATCCAAAAGTTTTTAAAATTTTTATCCTTTTTTATAGTTACATGTTATCATTTACTAAGCTTAGTAAACTTTAGTACAAGCATGGTGCACTCAGTGAGACTCAAACTCACTAACAATGACTAGTATCATAGCCCAATTCAATAAGTATTATACCACCCAAAGTTATGATTATTTAAAACAGAAAAGTTTGGAGCCCAACGTGCAATGTGATTCCTGAGATTTAGCTACTCCAGAAAATACTTCAGCCAAGATACTTTACTTAACATGACTGACCATTTCTGTGTTACAGAAAAGCAAAGCTATTTATTAATTGATACACAATTTCTACTTCAGGAAATATAATCAATTGTACAATCTCCATTACACCTGGATTAATTCAAGTCATTTTTAAAGTTTCATATGTATTGAGATATGTATTAAATTCCAATATTTTACATTTAAAAACCTTAAAAGGTTTGTTTAAGTACATGCATGATTAAGCATCATCACTTACTCATTTTCATGACCGGCATTTTTTTATGACATATCAGAAAATACTATTGTGAAATGTTATGTTTGAAAAAAAAGTTGCCATTGTTAGTGTAGAAATGATGATCACCTTGTTTATATTTACAGAGATGTTTGTGGTTTAAGGGCCACTGCAACAGCACTAGAAATCCACTAGCAAGTAATCCAAAACTGATCCTTGACCTTGAAGATGCAAGGTGATTTTCTGAGATATTTTTTTGAAAAAAAGTGGATCATAAAAGTCGTCACAGATGGCTGCATCCTAAAGCAAAGTTTGAATGTAATTTGCACTTGATTTCCCCACTAACCACAATTTCTGTAAGCTCACAGGAATCTAAGGGGCAAAAAGCTAAGAGTTCAAAGGTTTAAAGATACAGAAAAAGATTGCCATTAGTTCAGAACTAATTCAAGCATTATCAACAAAAGAGGGTTATATGTAATAATATCTTTAAAAAAAAGAAAAAAAAAAGAGAGATATGTTTATCAGATTGCTGTCTCCTCCTTCTCCCCTGACCAACGAGAAACTAAGAAAATGTTCTATGGCTACTGGGTTTCCAACTTGCATGGCTCTGTGTGTTAAGAATTCTTTTTGGCTCACTAGCATCTGGGCCAGTGGATTTATTAGTGTTGAGAGATATGAGGGTCTAAATGATCCATGTGTTATCAAATGCTGGTGGTGGCATACATTTGCTGAAAGGCATGAAAGAGGGAGGGTAGGTCATCATTGGGGATGGAGCTTGGTGAAAATTGGGAGCTAAATGAGTCAGCCTAGTGGTTATATTTCAGATAACACAGATGGCAGTACTTTCCAAGGAAATAACAGACTTTCCTGATGCAAGAAAGGTTTGGTTTGGGGTTTTTTAGCTCTGTGACCTTTCTTGCTCACAACCATAATATATATATATATATATATATATATATATATATATATATATATATACACACACACACACATATATATATATATACATATATGTTTGTATACGTGTGTGTGCGTGTGTGTTCATACATATACACACATGCATATATATATATATATACACACACATACATATGTACAACATAGACATGAGTGTATGTGTGTGCATCTATACACAAACATAGACATGCATGTATGTGAGTAAAGTTTGAATTAAAATCTGTAATAAGAAAGAAAAAGACATTTTGGAAAATCTGACTGACATGTTTCACAAGAGGTCTAGCATCATGCGAATTATTTTCATTGCCAAAAATGAATCTACATAAAAAAAAAAGAAGAGAATGGTAAAAAAAATGTAGCGAATGCACCTGAATGCTGCATCAGTCAATTTTATTTATTTTCTCTTAATACACCACATTCTACAAGTATTTATTTGGTAAGGAATTTATGTTCAGGTTTTACAATATATCCTGGATTCCTCATGAAATTATTACTCATACAAAATATTAAAAGATATAAACAACAGAAAATAGACTTGACTGATTGTAAATTAAGTATTTGGGTACTTTACATAAATTATTAAGATTCTTTTATGTTAATTTGTTCTTAGTAAGAAAATCATTTACATTCTGACAACTCTAGACCTCAAGTGAAACATGACAATCTGATTTTCCAAACTGCCTTCTTCTCTCTCTCTCTCTCTCTCTCTATATATATATATATATATATACACACACACACACACACAAACAGATACATAAGAGCCATAGCTGAACATTTTTATTGTGACAGCACACTACAACTTTTTATAAAATTAGTAATTCAAATTTCTGTCTTAATTTCTGTGCAGGTGAGGCTCATACAAAGTGAGAAATGTATAACAAATCTTAAATCTGGATGAGACTTAGAACTTTTGAATTTCCCTCATATATTTATATATATATATATATATACACACACATACATACATACATACATACATATTATTTTGTGTGTGTAACACTTTTCAGAGATTACAAAAATATTACACAGATCCTAGGCAGACATGTTAGGGAGTCACACACTGATCCCAGGCTGAAATGCCAAGCTATAGATAAATGATTCCATCATTTTTTTCAATATACTATGCTACAGTGTGTGTGTGTGTGTGTGTGTGTGCATAAGAGAGATAGGGTAGGAGAGAAGAAGAGGCTCCTTCAGCAATTGTTACAAAGCTCATCATGCTATCTAGATTAACTAGTTCCATCCAAATTAGATATCATATACATTTTTGTAGTAGAATGAGAAGCTTAGAGACTGTTACTATCTATTTGGGCAACAATTTTTCATGTAAACATATCTTATTGAATGTGATGGTCTTATCAATTTTTTTTTCAACTTTTCTTCTTGCTTTACAAGCAAATATATAGAGGAATTAAGATCAAATAAGTGATATGTTTTTCTGCAAGAAAGTGTTACGATTGTATGAACAATATAAAAATCTTTAAAGGAGAAACATTCTAAAGGCCATGAAAATTCATAAATGACATTGATATTTTGCAAAAGGATTTTTTAAGAAAAAGAATAGTGTTATTAATGATGATAACAATTATAGTTATGAGTAGGCATATTCTAAGCCCTGTTAACAGTGAGAATGTGGCACTGCCTGGACTCTCAGCAATCGTACCGAGGCTAGCATTTATTATACACATTTATATAAAACACCAATCACTAATTATATAAAAAGTTTGCCTATCCTCATAGTTTTCTGGCCAAACTTTTTCTAGGCTGATACAAAATGCTAACCCTGCCACTGATGTGTAGACAATTGCTCATATAAATTTGCATATATTCACACATAAATTACATCATAAAGCCAGTCTGAAGTTATTAAGAAAATCAAATAAACCTTAATTCAAAAAGTTCGAAACCAATATTTGTCAAATTTAAAATCATCCATTTCCACATTTAGTAAAATATTTTCTGCAACTTTTAATGGTTAGTTTTTGAGATATAAGGAATTTTTAAAAATATACTGACTGAAGTTAGTATACAGATTGAACTAATATTAGTTTAAGACCTCCAAAATCTAATAAAAACTATTTTTTACTTTTTGTCTATAAATATGTTGAAATAAAGGTAAAAAGAGAAAATAATCACAAAGTTATTTAGTGAGGATATGTCCACTTTGGAGATATCAAAGGAAATTGGCAGAGATCATCAAATGATAAAGACGACAGTTGAAAATATATAACAAAGTTCAGAAGCAAAGGAAAAGGATTTAAGAACGTGCTTCCTTGAGATGAATGTAAACTAAAGAAAGTTATAGTAAAACAACCACTTTTGACAAGCACTGGGATCTTTGAAAAGGCTAGAATTGAGGGAGTCAACAAGAACAAAAAATATAGAATATTGAGTGAACTGGGATCTGTAAAAAAAAAATCCTCCAGGCAACCTCCTGCTCTCATTAAAGCAAACATTTTAAAGCATCAAAATTGGGCCAAGAAATATATGCAAATTGATTTTTCTAAATTTCAACAGATGAATCACAAGTAACATTTGACAGACCTGATGGATGGACCAAAGGTAGGATTTTCTCAAAATCAGACATGCCTGTGGCCAGAAGAAAGCAACAAGGAAGCAGTAATCTGATTATATAAGCTGGAATTGTCAACCAAACTATTATTGGCTCATTGAAAGTCAATGAAGGAGTTAAACTGAACAGTGCTAACAATTGCAATTTTATGGACAAGACTTTCTTTGCATGGGATAAGTTCCAGTCTCGTAGTTTCAAAAGGAAGTGCATATTTATACATGACAATGCTCCTTCTCATCGATCTAAACTTACTTGTGAATTATGAAGTTGGCAAAAAGGACTTATGGGAAGCAATTAGAATTATCATGTCAGAAACTGAACCTGCTGAAGTAAAAACAATATCAATGTATAATAGATTACTAACTGTTGAGAAGGTGGTTCACTATATTAAAATGTAAAGGATTTAAATTCTTATGTGTTTGTTATTTGTTAAATTTTTGATGATTTTATTACCTTCTTATTGAAGTGAAATGTGATTATTTGATTTTGCCAAATAACTTCAGATGGCAGTTTTTTAGAATACATCAAATAACTTCAATAAAACATTGATTTAACCAAAGATTTTAACTAGAACTGTTTTAACATCCAAATTGTTTGAAATTAGACAATATTTCTTCATATCAAATTTTAATCATTGAAGTTTATGGGATTTGCTTAATAACACATACACAGTCTCTGTCTCTGTCTCTCTCTGTATCTCTCTCTCTCTCTCTCTCTCTCTCTCTCTCTCTCCCTCTCTCTCTCTCAACTAACATTAACTCCAAATTTTAACAACACCATGAACTTTGGAATCTCAATTTTTGTATCAACTTCCTTATGAATCAACAACCCATCTTATCTTTTATCAACTCCTTTTATTACATTTTACAAGGCAAAATAATAATTTAAAGAATGATGTAGCTTCTAACTGAGAAACACTTTCTAATCATTACAACTGATACACACTTCTACACATAATTTACAGTTTTCCTTATATAATCACGCTGGCAATTTTCTTCACGTTTTTCATAAATTTTTATCTTTAAAATAGGTCTTGAAGTAAGAATACGAAGTAATACTTGATCAAGATTTAAACAGGGGATTATCAAATTGAGTGAGATAAAAACTAATGAAATCAGTTTTTATCTCTTTGGTAACATTAGCTAGTTGAAAACTGATTTCTTTTCTTGCCAGTGTATCTGGAGTCACTCATAGCACAATGGATATCATCATAGGAAATGGACTCAGCGACATGAGATCAAATCCTGAATAAGGTTGTTTGTATTTCACTTTGTGTTAATACCCAAATATGAATCCAATTATTCTCCCTCAAGCCTATGGGTCAAATAGTCAAGTATATTGGGCTCTTTAATTGTGTTATGGCAACTGGTTTAGGTGAAGGAAAATTCAGAATACAAACTAGTTGTAGACCTGGAGAGGCATGGGCTCTACTAGGCTATTCCAACCCAAGACATGCTACATGAGTAGAACACTCATGACCAAACCAAGTCATGGGATAAGTCTTTGCTTTTATATTCATTTATACAACTTGGTTTTGTCTGGTACATGGTCACAATAGTAGGACACCAAGAGAGGATTGAATTCACTAAACAAGCAAAAGTCTTCAATTCAAAATTGATATCATGCCATGGTAGGTACTCTTGATTTTTTCCCAAATATTTTTTAAATCAATCAAAACTCAATTCTTTAAGAGAAATCAATTTTAAAAAATTCTTTTTTTAAAGAAAAACAAAAAAGAAAAGTTATTGGTGGTGACATGACAATATCATGACGACAATGTGATGATGATAAAGTTAGGAGAGATGCTATAGAAGATAGAGTTACAATGAAGTGATTAAAGTGTCAAATGATCCGAGCTGATTTAATCGGAGCAATATAATCTCACATGAGTAAAAAATCAAATGGGTTGATAAAAAAATAAAAAGGTTGGGGTCTCATTTCAAACAGGAAGCGATTATAGAATTGAATTTCCAAACCTCAGAAATTTTCCTTGACAGGATTTTATTGCTGTTTTTTCCAGAACCACTTTCTGTATTAGGTATCAGTTAATTACCACACATTTTTTTAAAGCATTCAGAGCTCGACTCATAATGTGGAGTTTTTTCAAAATTTGGCAGTTCTTGATATGACATCAGAGGTCATTAGGTATAATGGACTTTTAAATATTAATACTCTCATTACAGCTAAAGCAATCAGCCATTGCCTCAAATTCTTTCCAGCCCAACATGGATGCTTATTTTTAAAAGAAAGTTTCTTTTTCTTGTCTTCTTCTATTAATTCAATTATCACT
The DNA here is from genome assembly GCA_963585895.1 of Sepioteuthis lessoniana. Lineage (NCBI taxonomy): Eukaryota > Metazoa > Mollusca > Cephalopoda > Myopsida > Loliginidae > Sepioteuthis > Sepioteuthis lessoniana. Next base: position 97,073,316 of record OY757923.1, on the reverse strand, counting down.
AATGAAAAAGAAAGCATATTTTGCTTTTTGTTTGGTTGATTTTTTCTTTCTTTTTACTCCAAGATAATTGACCAATTAGCTTTTGACTTTTCTGCTAGTGTAAACCAACATTTCTTGCTGCTTGTGGGGCACTGATTAGCAGGGTGGTCTCATCAGAGGCTGATGCACTGATATTGCATCCATGCCTCAAGGCAAAGCTCAACTTCATAGTCGCCCTAGATCTCAACAGTTATCATACCCTAGGAGGGGGAGGGGGCACTTAAAAAACACAAGCTGTATCCTCTAAAGAGGCATAGGATTCCCCTCAACCAAGAAAGGGAGTCCTAGATATGACATTAAACTGCACCTGATGATCAGGTGTATTCCCAGTCGCATCAACAGAATTAATATATGAAAATGCAAAAGTCATAAAAACCAATTTGGTGGGAATGTTCATATGTTTATTAAGACATTTCACTCTGTATGATCTTCATAAGATAAAGAGTTGGAAAAAATGTTTAATTTTAAGGAAAATTACAATTTCAAATGCATTTTGCTTGCCTTAACTTTTCAATATTTCATAATGACTAGCATTTCTAACAATGTTGCCTAAACAACTTCACAGACAGTGGGGTTCCCCCAAATTTCTCCAAATCATCTGATGAAGGTTGTATATAAACACTCCTAAATTAACTTTCATGTTTTTTTCTCTTCAATTCTACTTGATATTTTATCCGTATATTTACCCAAATACACTTTATATAAAGGAGATAGACCTAAATTAGAATAGCGTAGACACAGAGTCAATGGTGCTTAGAGACTGTCAGTTTCTCACTATTATCAGACTAAGATCATCTCTTCTTGAGATGCTTGCATAGATGAGAAACTAACAGTCACCAAGCATCACTGTGCTTACACTATCCTAACATAAAATATCTATATTCTCTATCACCAATATTGAGAACTCTTTATTTATGAATATAGCAAACTATTTAATTATATATATATATATATATATATATATATGCAAATTTCATTAAACATAATAGACATTTTATGTCTACATATTTTCTTTTGGATCCGTTCGAATTCCCGTATTACTTTTATTGTATTCTGGGGGAATTGATTTATGTATTGTCCATAGTTGCATGTAACTATGGACAATACATAAATCAATTCCCCCAGAATACAATAAAAATAATACGGGAATTCGAACGGATCCAAAAAAAAATATGTAGACATAAAATGTCTATTATGTTTAATGAAATTTGCATTAACGAAGAAATGCTGCCTAAATATACACATATATATATATATATATATATATATATATATATATATATATATATCTTTCATTAAATAGAACAGACACTTTGTTTCTGCCTATTTTATTGTCGATGCATTTAAGTCTTTGTACGAGTCATTCGAATTTTGAATGAAATCAATTCAAGAAAGTGCCATATTTTCCCCCCAAGTATTTTTGGTCCCAACTCGAGCCATCTTCAAGGAACCAATAATGAAATGACAAACACAATAAGTCATGTATACTGATACAAAAAATCATTTTTTCTGTAAATTCCGCTCCTACTCGTCATATAAATATGTACAACTGATCAGTGTTTGCCATTATTCATTCTGTCCACCCAAAGATGGCTCTATTTGGGGGCCAAATTCTGTAAGATAAGACATTCGCACTCACCTGACTCAAAGTGTCCTCAGTACATGGCATGCAAAGCCACCATTTCTAAGAGATCTGCGATGCACACTCAGTATTAATAATTGGTTTGCATGCTGCATGAAGAGCCAGGATATTGAGAGTGCAAATTCAAGCACCTGGATGGAGGACAACCACCCACCTTAAAGGGTGGTATGCTTTGAGGACTGGAAGAAGTCATTCAGTGGTTATTCTTCTTGAATTTAGCATGGATTGATATTGGCCAAATTTTAGTCATAAAACCAGATGAAGTGACACCCAAATCTTGCTAATTCATACAAAGACTTGAATGGATCAATGATAAAATGGGACAGAAAAAAACTGTCTGTCCAATTTAATCAAACATGTTTAAAAGAAAAAATGCTGCCTATATATATATATATATATATGCGCACACACACAAAAGTTGTGGGGTGTAGAAAAGTTATCAAGCAATCTCCCCCAAAAGGAGGGCTTAGAACCATGAAATATACACAATTCTACATACTCATTTATTTCTCAACTTTCTTCCAAAAAAAATAAAAAACAAAAATTCCTTTCTTTCACATATAACAATCAATATGAGAACAATATTTTGAATAAATCAATGTATAACATGTCTGAAAACTAAAAATGAAAATTTCTATCATAAAAATAGTTCTCCAAAAATGTGAGTGGCCACTCATGAAAAGTCAATTAACATTGTAAATCAGCCAAGCAAAAATGATTATATTTTAGGCTGTACATTTGTGAGAACGAACCCTATAAAAATGGAGTCCTCTAATTTTTGTTAATACAAGTAATATAAAATCAACAAAATATTACATTGATGTACCCTAGAGCTGTGACCCTGCCACAACTGTCCTTTTAATTCTGATTCAAGATTTCTTGTATTATACAGCAAATAAATAAAGTAATTTTAATACTCTTTATATCATCTTTCTGAAAATATAATTCTGGATTTAATTCAATATATCCTTCTCGGTTTTACCATATCTGACATTATTAATGTCTTGATGTAATCAATGTGAAACAAAAGGTTTGTTGATTGGCCTTAAATTCAAAATATATAACAGACTAACACGTGACCCATTGAAAATATAAGTTTCAAACCTGAGGGATTTAACAAGATGTACTATTATATTTGGTCCATTCTTGGCAGCTAAGAGGCTTTAAATTTAGTTTAAAAAAAAAAAAAAAAAAAGAAATAAAAAACAAAAATAAAAACACTTAATTTTTAATGAAAATAGATTATAAACAAAAGATAAAGGCAACTTAAAAGAAAAAAGGATGAATTAAAAGAATTGTACTGGGTAATCTATATCTGATTAATTAAAAAAAATAGAAGTCACATTCAAGATTGGAAGACATATTCAGATTATTTCTATCCACATCCAATGTTACTCACTCTTGAAAATATTCTGATTAGTGAGTTCACTTTCTGTGTGGGATGTGACAGTTTTTAAGAGGAGTAAAGCTGGTTTGAATTCAGTTTGCCTTTTTCTAGACAAGTTGCATTACAAAAAGGCCAGTGAGTCCAATCTACCCTACTATTTACCCATAGTTGGTGGGAGAAAGGTTTCATTCATGCCTTTCCCAAGGGCATTAGCATCAAGTGAAAGGCAAACAGATTCATGCAGCATTTGAACTTGGGTCAACCATTCCATTTCCCATGGGAATAACAGTTAGGTTAAGCCCATTTGTAAATTGAATTGATGTTCTATCCCTCAATATATGATGGATCCTCCCTTTCATGTGCCAAATACCAAAGCTTAGAATACATTAACTGTATCCCTTGCAGAAAGGTAAGATTTTCTCAAAGAGGTATCCTGATTGAACGCTGCATCAGATGGTAAGGCTTGAGTTTTGGAATTCTGGGAGTGTGGATAACCCATTGATTGTCTTTACTCCAAGGCCAACTCAAACACAGAGTGGTAGTATCAGTTAGGGTCCCATAGATCAAATAGACCTATTTACAAATTATTTATATTAGATAGGAATACTTGATATTATAACTGTGCAAAATCTCTTAAGAAACTACAGAAAAAAATGTAAATAAACATAATATAAGCAATTAACTTAACTCTAAGCAGAAAATAACAACAGATGAGCTGACATGCCATTAAAATCAATCAATCCTAATAAGCTTGAGTGGATCAGTGTATAGATATAATTCACTAAATTTATTTTTGTTCTGTATTTTCTACTATCACATAACTTTGCCCTACAATCGATCTACTCCCCTAAGGAGAAGCACAACATTAGCTATGAATCCTTTCCCTGATGAATACATAAAGTACATCAGTTTAGAAATTCATTAAATCTTTTTTGGTTTGTATATCTGCCATCGTATAGCTCAAGAAGAGCTAGTAACCATGGTCTGTAAGATAAGCTTACACCTCTTAACAAGCTGTAAGAAATTAAGAGAAAAAAATCAAAAGTAGAAAATTTCAAGGAAATATTGAAAATTTTAAGAGAACTGCTATTTACTCTGGATAATAGCAATAGTTTATTATTGCCCATTTTTCATAAAAAAAAATGTTCATCTCTCCCCACCATCCCAATTTAAATTTTACCCACAAAAGGGTGGTATTACCACCACTGGGGAAACACAGGTTGACATCATATCATTTTGTTGCCATCTTGCTGGTTCACCGAGTCTGGTAATATCACTTTTCAAAAAAAAAAAAAAAAAAAAAGTGACAGGGATGGGGTTAAAAGAGCTTTCAGATTAAATTCATAGTGACAGGCAAGGAAAAAGCCATGATAGAAACTGGAAATTTATACTGCAACAATCAGTGCATAGAATAAAGGTAATAAGAGAGAATGATGAAGATAACAACTACGACTAAAGACATAAGTCTAAAAAACAACAAACAACAGACTCTACATGAGATATAAAAAATCTTTTCATCTTTTGTTATTATTCTTATTTGCCTTGAAAAACCCAAAGAATAAACTGGCCAAAATATTTGAGTGAAGTGTATGGAGAGGAATAATTTTTAAAAAGTCAAATGAAAAACATTTGCTTAAAAGAAATTAAGTCTACTAAGTATGTTATGGAAGACTCTATGTGTAAGTATATATATATATATATATACACACACACACACACACACACACACACACACACACATACATGAATTTTTTTTTTCTACTGCATCAAATTCTTCCTCCTTAAACTGTCCAAGTTTGCTGACAAGTTGGCCATAATTTAAAAGCAGGCTTTAATGAAATATCTCTGAAGTATGGAAGACAAAAAAATTTAATGACATGCTTCTTCAGTTATGCAACACTGTATAAACAAAAGATAGCAGAGAAATAGATGAAAAGCTACATCATCCCTTTTCCTAATAAAGACAACCTCAGAATCACTAAGAACTACACAGGCATAACTCTTACTGCTATAGGTCCTAAGGTTTATAACGTCCTGCTTCTCAATGATGACATGTCACTCAATAAGTACCGGGCCTGACATACCAATGGTACCACTAATAAAAAAAATCCATATGATTTTTATAAAGTACTAACCTTCAAATGGCCCGTGTCAAAATTTGAGCCCAATCAGATTATTAGTTTATAAATTGCAGTTATTTAAGTGAAGCTACAGTTGTAAATTTTCAAAACAATAGAAAAATCTGAATTTCGTGTGTTCATAAAGCATTGCTTTCTGATAGGGGGGGGACACTGTTCAAGTAAAGCAATGGCTTGATAAGTGTTATTCAGACTTTGTCGTACAGACACAAATGATGCTGAACACTCAGGTTGCCCAAATTCAGCAGTTGTCTGGGAAAACACCTAAAATCTCCACAAACTCCTTTTGGCCAATCATAAATTGAAGTTGTGTGAGATAGCAGAGGAGTTGAAGATATCACAAGGCAGTGTATTCACTATTTTGCATGAACATTTGTCAATGAAAAAGCTGTGTTCAAAGTGGGTGCTACGTTTGCTCACAGTCGATCAAAAACAACAATGTATCAACGATTCAGAGCATTGTTTGCAACTGTTTCAACACAATAAAAAGGAGTTTTTGCATAAATGTGTGACAATAGACGAAACATGGATCCACCTCTTCACTCCGGAGTCAATTTGAGGGGACAGCAGCTGGTGAAAACCGTCCAAAGCGACCAAAGATGCAAACATCAGCAGGCATGATTTGGCCACCGTATTTTAAGATACGCAAGGTATTTTGTTCATTGATTACTTTGAGAAAGTAAGAACCATCAACAGCGAATATTATATAGCATTATCGATGCATTTGAAGGAAGAAATTACCAAAAAACGGCCACAAATGAAGAAGAAAAATGTGCTCTTTCACCAAGACAATGGACCGTGTCACAAGTCGTTTGCAACGATGGCAAAAATACATGAATTGCACTTAAAATTGCTTCTGCACTCTCCCTATTCTCCAGATCTGGCCTCTCGCAACTACTGGCTGTTTGCAGACCTCACATGAATGCTCCAGGGAAAGAGATTTGACTCCAGTGAAGTGGTATCGGAACCTGAGACATATTTTGAGGCCAAAGATAAATCTACAAAAAAGGCATCAAATTGTTAGAAAAGCGTTGGAATCAGTGTATCACCCTAGACAGAGACTATGTTGATGAATAAAGTAAAATTTTGCCAAAAAGTTGTTGTTTTATTAGTTTGGCTTGAGATTTATTAAGTGATGTGTTATCTGACCTGAAGTTGAGAAAAACCTAAGGAAAATTCAGAACAGCATTCAGAGACTGAAATCCATAACTTCACAGATTCTGACTGTCAAATCATCAATGGAATACGTGTAAAAAATCTCCAGGCAACACTTTTGTTTGCAGATTTTTCCAAAGCACTCAATTCCATACACAGAGGAAAGATGGAACAAATACTACCAGCATATGGTCTTCCCAAAGGAACTATTGCTATAATAATGTTTTATAAAAACAAGAAAGCAATGTTTTGCTCATCCATTGATGACACTGAATTCTTTGACATTGTTGCCCAAGTCTTGCAAGAAGATACATTTGCATCACATCTGTTTATAATCTGCCTAGATTAAATACAATGAATATCGATCGATAATCTGCCTTGATTAAATACAATGAATATCGATCGATAATCTGCCTAGATTAAATACAATAAATATCGATCGATAATCTGCCTAGATTAAATACAATGAATATTGATCGATAATCTGCCTAGATTGAATACAATGAATATCAATCGATAATCTGCCTAGATTAAATACAATGAATATCGATCGATAATCTGCCTAGATTAAATACAATGAATATCAATTGATAATCTGCCTAGATTACATACTTCAAATGTCAATAGATCTATGAAAAGAAAATGCTTTCACATTAAGAAGACAAGAAGCAGACAATATCCTGCAGAAACAAACACAGACTACCCAGATGATATAATGCTTCTCACAAATACACCTGCTCAAGCTGAATCTCTACTGCATAGCCTGAAGCAGAAAGAGTCATTGGGCTTTATGTGAATGCAGATAAAACAGAATTTATGTTTTAGATACGGAGTCAACTCTGCATTAAATGGTCTCTGGAATTAGTAGAGCAGTTCATATACCTTGCCACCAACATCTCATCTACTGACAGTGATGTCAACAGATAAATAGAGAAGGTGTTGACTGCTATAGACAGGTTGTCCATCATATGGAAATATGATCTCAGACACAAAAACAAACAGGATTTCTTCAAAACTGTGCCATGTCATTACTATTGCATGGTTTCACTACAAGGATTCTAATGAAATGCTTTGAGAAAAAGTAAGATGGGAGCTACACAAGAATCCTACATGGTTTTTGGACAAATCCTGGAAGCAGCACCCCACAAAACAACAGCTCTATAGCCACTTACCTCCCATCTCACAAACCATCCACATAAGACAAACAAGACATGCAAAGCACTACAGGTTAAGTAAGGATTAATTCACAGGCAACATTTTTCTATGGACTCCTACACATGGACACACCAGTGCTAGCTGATCAACAAAGATTTACATACATCAGCTGTGTGTGGATACTGGATGCAGACAAGAAGACTTGCCAGGAGTGATGAACAATAAGAACGGATAAAAAGAAAGAATCAAGAAACTATATGCTATCTGCATGATATACACACACATAGATTTTAGTTTATTTCTCAAACTAAGCTAAGCTTAGTTATAGCACCAAACCAAGAGTATGGCATATCCAGAAAGAATTCAAGTAATGGTCTCTTAAGCTTAGCTATCTAATCATTACACCACCTAACACACACACACACACACACACACACACATACACAGATATATATATATATATATAATTTTTTTTTTTTTAAATGGAGGAATTGATGTTATCTTAGAATTACCATGACAAGAAAATCCGGCAAACATCTACATGTGACATACGGAGCACTGAACAGCTGTTTCGACCTTATTAGGTGTCATTAACAGTGCACACCGTGATCTTCACCACTGGAGATCGAACCAACAACCACAGTATGCAGAAGCCGAAACTCTACTACTGGGTCACCGGTTTCAGCCACATATAAGCGATGCCGAATTATATAATTATATATCCTGCCCATGAGGCTTATGTTATGAGGACTCGTAACTCTGACTTGGGAAGATGTAGCCCCGGAGGTGGCCGTGTCCCCTGTAGGGAATATGTACCTTCAAGACACATTAGGTCAAAGGGGTCGCGCAATTCACCATGAATTGTTAATTCTGAAATCTGGATAATCATAATACATGAAACTTTAAAAAAATGAAAAAAAAATTCTCTTTTAGAATTATATGGAAAAATGACTTCAAAATTAAATTTAAAATTACTTTAAAAATAGAATTTAAAATACAAAATTTTCAACTAGCAATTTCATATTTTCATAATCTTCAGGAGATAAAGAAAGCTTTTCATTTGCAAATTCATCTATATTTGTATACACTCTAGAAGTACCCGTTGCTTTATAATTTGCAAAATATTATGTATTGTTTTTAGCTACCCTTATCCATATATAATAAAAGTTCACTTATGGGACATCCATAGTAAGGCTGACCAAAAGTGATAAAATTTGATAACAAACGTATATTCCTAATGTTAAAAGATGGGCAATACTTTAATTTTTTTCATATTTCTTCATTAGCTCTGTTAGCTAGTCCTTGAACTCATATATAAAGGATAATTTCAAATGCTGACTTCAAAGGTAAACAAGCCTCTCCTTTTCTCAGCTCACTTTGATTACAAGTGCAATACAATATTTCTATCCTCCCCTTCATTCCTCTTAGAATTTGGTCTTGTGCCAGACTAAACTCAGCTATTCATAACAATAAATGAAAAGAGGTTAATATTAACAGGTAAGCAGCCGATATCTGTACAGGTAACTACATCAACAAAAAGAAAGATATACAGAATCAGTAAGAAAATATTTTGACTATGTACCTATTAATGATGGCTGTGCGGTTCTCACAGGAAAAAAATGTCTGATTTTATCAATAATAACATAATGGCATTAATGCAGCCAAGTTTGTTTTTAGTTAGCCTTATCCATGTGTGATAAAAGCTCACTTATGAGACATCCATAGTAAGGTTGACCAATAACGGAATGGTATTAATCCAGCCAGTTTTATGAACATGGTTAAATGAAATGATATAGAAAAAATATTATGGTCATCTATTAATAGATAATATTCTCGATACAAGAATATCTATATTTAAAAAGAATTTAGAAATGCAGAATTGTAATGTTTTTAAATATTCTAGATATAAATATTCTCAGGCCAAAACTAGGCCCTGGATACGACAGTAAACAACAGTTGGTGCTGAAGGTCCAATTTTGGAGCTCTGTAACATCTCTTTATTGCTATTAATCTCACATCAACTCTAAACTAAAGTACTTGTAAGAATCCTAGAAGTCAAATTCACCTATTCTAAAATCATTTGTATTAGACAGAAATACTTGAAACCATATATCTGTGTTCAAATTATTCGTATTACAAATAGTTACTGGAAGATATAATTGTTTATAAATTAGTATTACTAAATAGGATTAATTACTTGAAACCATATCATTGTTTCCGAATAAAAAATTAGGTTTGGTATCAAATAACCCAATAAAGATTGACCTGCCATAAGACCAACAAATGATCAAGCTATATCCCCATATCAGCCAAGTGACACATGGAATGGACTTTGTGATGATATACACCACCTCCATTCAAAGACTGACTTCATTGTTCGGTCAATCAGAGGGCTTGACCAATATTTTGCAGATGTGTGATTCAAAGCTGCCATGTAAAACCCCTTACTTTGTCAAACGAGGATTGGCTGATATAACAAGAAGCGTCAGATTGGGCCAATTAAACACATGATGAAAGTGAAATTGTTTGGGCCAAGAATACGAATTGTCAACTATGTCAGTCAGATGAAATGCTTCAAAGAAAGCAAAGGTGTTTTTATCCGACTCACAAAGCCCTGAGATTTGCTCTAGATGATGATAAAATTTTATGAAAAGACAACACGAGGGGAACCGCCCTTTGAAATCTACATATTTTCTTATTGGCAATAAGAGAAGAACCAGCAACAAAATATTATGAAGGTGCTACACCAATGAACTTTTTGCTGGCCCTCAATAATTTGTGAAGGACTGAACAAAAATCTAGAATTGATTTATTATGGACATAGCGGGTATCACAAAAATATTAATGAAAGTTCCAACACCCTCAGAGAGCTAAATAACAACCTCCTTCCTTCTGATTTGTTTGCAAATAATATCAAAAACACTTTTGCACAAAACACACGCATTCACCATTCCATTTCTCACTAATCTATTATTTTATTGTTTATTTTCATTGTTAACCTGTAGGTTTGTGTTTGTTTTATGGTTAGCAAATGAAATTATTCGTTGTTAAGGTGAGTCACATCATTTTTGTTACTTCA
>OY757923.1:96950221-97060221 GCA_963585895.1 Sepioteuthis lessoniana | reverse complement strand
CATAACCTTGAATTATCCTCAACCAAGAGAAGATGTTCAAGTTGATTCTCCCCAATATTTCTATTAACAATGTTATTTGCATTTAAATTATCTGAACAAACTTTTCACTGTTAGTTACTATCCAAATTTTTCTTTTTTTTAACAGGCTTTTGTTTTTCTCCCACTCAAAATTCCTCACTTTCCAAGTCATCACTGCATAAACAGGAAGCCATTTGTAAAATAGTTTATTCAAATAGCTGACACAAAGACAGAATATTAAATGTGTCACCCACCACATAAAGTCCAAAAGAAACAATGAAAGAAATTTGTTTATCTCAAATATCTACTGTCTCAACTTTTGTCTCTTTACCTGAAGAACTGAACAAAAAAAGATGTTGGCAAGTTCATATTCCTGCCAGTGAAAACTAGAATAATATACAAGAAGCATTTTCTGTTGATGTCTCTGTTAGTAACTCTGAAAACTCCGATATTATTACATTATCACAGAACGTTGCACAACTGAAAGTTCTAGCGTTACTACCACTAATACTACAATTATTAAGCAAGAAAATATGGCACAAAATATGACACAAATAGAATTTGAACTTGGCGATAACCATTTCAATAAATTCAACTATGTAATGGAATTCGTAATCTGTGTTCAAATCCAGGATGAGGCTGTTTACATTTCCCACTATGCCAATGCCCTTAGACGAAATATGAATCCATCTGTTCTACACCTCCCTCCAAGCCAAAATAGTAAATAGTAGGACAGATTGGGTTCTTTAGTCTTCGTTAGGTAACCAATCTAAAATGAAAACTGAATTCAAACCAGCTGTACTCCATTAAAAAAAGTGACCTTGTGTCACATCTTGCTGGTGGCAGAAGTTTGGTACATTTGCCAATGATTGTTTTTTGTTTTGCCTTTTTTCATAGTGCATAAAAAAATTAAAAAGGTATATTTAATATTTATTGGATTTTCTCTAATGATATAAGTTATCTAAATTCTAATTTTTTAACAACCTCAATCAGTTGCTGAACTCATTATCATGAAAATCTCTTACAAAATGAAACAATTTTTGTAAATTAACATATTAAAATAAGATTTTTATAAATTAAGTAAAATGAAATTTTGATGGATACTGTGAGTTATCATTAACTTTTACTGGTATTTTCCTTCATCTTTTTCATCTTAGTTATTTTTTATTGAAACTCACTTGGTCATTATTTCTACAATGGCAAAAAACAGTTTACATCAAAAAGAACATAAAAGAAAAAACTGTTGATGAGCATAGAACTTCAACAAACCTGCTTATTCATACCAGCTGATTTACCAATTAAGCTTAGAGAATAATTGGTATAACAGATGTCAAAAATCACACCTATAAACCCATCCCATCCTCTCATCTCAGATACCATTTTTGTTATTATTTTGATATACTAGTAGTGTTAATAAAACGTCTTATTTTTAGATGAAGTTTTCTCAGTTATAATTAACAACTTCAACCATGATTTTCTTATTTAACCTTAGTTGCTTTTTAAAACAATAATCTGTACCAGCTGATTATCATCTAAGCTAAGAAAGCCACTAAAATTACAGAAGCTCAGAGTCCATGTGTCTGGAGTCCTAGCAATCTTTTCAAGCCAGCTAACATTCATATTGTGTAGTTAAAAGATGAAGTAGCTCAATTTTAAGTGGCCTTCCAGCTCCTGCCCACTTCTCTAAAAGAGTTATTATGGGCTGCACTTATCACCTAACAACTCAGATTTATTCCCTTGACAACAACCGGTAGTCCTATTTTTTTCATTTGGACTAGTATTTTCTTTCATCATTTTAATTTTAGTAGCTTTTAATGAAAACTCACTTAGATTGTCATTTCTATGAGAGCAAGAAACAGCACTTATCAGAGACAACGATAAAGGATAAGCAGTGAGTGAGACTCGAAAATGCTTCATCTAAAAAATAAAATTAAAAATTAATGATACCAGAAATGGAAAATGATAATTTTATAACAAATAAAAATTTGCTTGAAACACTGAGGGATAAAAATATAATGAATTCTTTCTTTCAGCCACATCATCTTAAGTGTAATAGTGATTTTGTTTGTTTGGAGTTTATGGCATATCAGCCTCTGTAGGTTAGTTAATGCCAAATCCATTTTTATACAAATAAACAGTTCTATTCCAAACAATTCAGTTTAGCATAAGAACACAGTTTAATTGTCAAAAACATTTCTATTTCAAGATATTCAATTTAGTCAAACAGTTCTAATTCAAACAATTTAGTATAAGTATAGTTTTTGTTTACACACAGTTAAACATTGAAACAGCTCTATCAGTTTAGCATGGTACGGTTTCAATATCAAAAACTGTTCTATTTTAAACAATTCAGTTCAGCATAAGTACACAGTTTAGTTCTATTTGACCCATAGATAGGACCCTATCAGGAGCTACCACTTCGGGCCAGAGTAGAACTGGGAGCGATGGCAAAGAAGGGTACTCTGCATTCCCCAAAGCTCCAGTATTACTGAAACCTCACCATCAGATTGTTTAGTGTCATATCCAGGTTGTACTCCTCTGCAGAGGTGCAGCCAGTATATTCTACAGCTCCAGGTGACTGGGCAATTGTAATAGTGAACAAGTTTGTCAAGTAGACTTTTATTCATTATTTTACTTGCTACTTGGAGTCTTGTACCAAATACTAAACTAGTAAATAGAAGTTAAATAACTTCTAAAAGTAATTAATAATCTATATTAATAATTGGGAAAAGTTTATCTTCTGTGAACAGCCAAATGATTTCATGGAGAACTACCAAATTTTGTATGCATTCTTATCAGACTCAGAAGAAGGTTTTATTCCTCATGAGAAAATGGGGCTCTCAAAGAGAGGGGTTTCTCTAATATTAAACAATGATCAAAAAGAAGCCATGCAGCTGCAAGATGCAACTAATAGAATTTAATTTTTTCAACATCAAAATAAAGATACAAATTTTTATCTTACTAAAATTCATATTTAATCAAAAATTATTAACTCACAATCAGTACAAAGGAATCAACTAGCTTTGACCAAAGTCTTGAACTTCTTTGAACATATTCTGGCTAAGATGCTAAATTTCATCTGATAATGAGGCTCCAGTTCTAGAGATCTAGGGAATGTGAAGTACCCCTTCATTGTCATTACTCCCAGGTCCACTCTGACCTGGAGTGGTAGTACGTGTTTTGGTCCCATTTTTAGGTCAAATAGATCAGTTTAAAAATCAGTTGTATTCAATATAACTACATTTAAAAAAAATTTTAAAAAACGACTACACAAAAAATATAAATATGAATGTACAATGAATGGATTTCCCAAACTTTTGGACATAAAATAACCCTAGATAGGTTGACATGTCATTAAAATCAATTAATCACTGACCCCTTTACTCAGCATAAAAAATTATTTCAGCTAGTATGTATATAGTTATTTACTAAGCATGATAAGCTGGCACAAGGTAACAATAATGAAGCACCTGTGAGGATTGAACTCACTATACACATTAAACTTGTAAACCACTACTCCTACATGCTGTATATAAAAACATAAAATAACATTTACTATTTTTTGACCAGTACTCAAACAATGCTAATGAAATGGCCAAACAATAAACAATTATCAGCTGCTAATTAAAAAGTTGATTGATTGATTAAGGAAATGTCTTAATTAAAGGTCCCCTCCTCCAATGTCAGACAAAGTGCACCCAATAACAAACTAAAAAAAAAAAACAGGTTTATGTAAATATCAAAGTGCAAGTGTGTGACTAAAATTTATTCGTTCAGGTACAAAACTGATTTTTTAACACCTGTAGATATTTATTTAGTTCCCCACAAGGCCAAAACATGATACAAGGTTGGTTTAATGTGGGGTGCCTAACTGGAAGCAAGCCTCTTAAGTGGTGGATGCAAAAATTGTTTAGGTTCCATTAGCATTCCCCACTTTATTGGTACCTCAGCAACCAAGGAATAAACCCAGCCCTAACGCCTTTTAGGTAAGAGGAAAGGTGCTGTCTGTGGGAGTGAGGGTCCCTTTTTGTAGTACCTGTACTACCAGAATTTTTGTTTGCAATTTGTACTAGTCAACCAGGTCGGGCAATTTTGATTTAACAACATATGCTTGATTATTTGCAATTTTTTTTATTCTCACTTGTATTTTTTGGTCAAAAAAATTATTCTGCAATTTGTTATTAGATGGCATTAGGAGTGTTTAGCTTTAATTAACCTTCATTCAAAGTTCTTGACTGCATTTTGTTTATATTTACCCAACTTCTCCACCATAGACAGGATGAGATACAAGATCAATTTTTTAAAGGGTATTGTTGATTTGAAATTAATTTTCCTTCTCCAAGATTGGTTGCTTTATCAAGGCTAAAGAACCCAGTCTGCTCTTGTCAGTATTTTGTTAGACAGGTTTTGTTATTCATACTTCTTAGTAATTGGACAATTATCCAAGTCTGATTTTTTGTTTCTTTTTCTAAGGTTTTAGCTATGGGCTCTCCAGCCTTCTTTGAGAGATCTAAGATTTATTCAACTAGTTGTAGCTTGTGCCCAGAGTCTATTTGAATATTACTATAAATGTGTAAGTTATGGCAACCTGAATTTCAAATCATGGACGAAGCTGATAGTGTTTTACTTTGTACTAATCCCCTAGGAAAGGCATGAATCCATGTTCTCCCTCTCAAGCAATGGGGAAATAGTAGAGCAGATGGGGATCTTTAGCCTTGGTAAAGCACCCAACACAGAAGGAAAACTCTGAATTCAAATCAGCACTACTTGGCTTTAAGATAAAAAAAAATTCAACTTGTTCCACATCCTGCTTGTGGCAGACGGGTTGGGTAAGAACACATGTTATATAAGGTTTAGAATAAAACCTAAAAGTATGAGAAAAGGAAGACAATATAAAAAATTGAATTCACCTGTTTTACCCCAAAGAATGAATTTTATTTCACAAACAGTGCCACAAGTAGATTTCATTCTTGTGAAATAAAATTTCCTTTCTGAGATATATATATATATATATATATAGATTGTATATTATATATTATATGGTATGACACACATATACATACACATGCACACACACAAGCTTTTCTCCTCCCAGAAAATAAATAAGCAAATGATATATTAAATAATTTGGTTGACAAATTTTTTTTACCAAACTAATCAATAATTACTGATGATTTATTCGTTTCATTATAAAAACAAAAGCACAAAAGGGGGGGGATTTACCAAAACAAAACAATGTTCATTGAAAAATTTGACAAAAGTCAGCATCTCAGCAACAAAATAAAACATATTAAAAAAACAAAAGTAACCAATCTCCAAACTTACATTACTTGACTCGTACAGAGCTTCTTTATATAAAATCTGATCAATATCATTTAATGGACAAACATGAAGCATTTTTAGGATTCAATAAATTCAGTTCAGCCATTATTATTTTACTCTTTTCAAGTTTTTCACATCCGTAGTGGTTTTCAATCGAGTCCAAGCAACAGTAAGTCACCTCAGCTCTCCAGGATTCTTCTCAGGATTCTACCCAATTTCAGTAGTGCTGTGGTCTGAACAGTATCGATTCTTCTTTGTATCCCTCATGTCTTTTCTGGATTCTTAGGGAGTGTTCCCATAGCTACAACTATGATTTGTATCCCTATCCTCTTTTATGTTCCACAACATTTGTAGCTCTCAGGCAATGTCCAAGTATCTAATTCTTTTTCTTCTTTTTTCTTTTAGATAAAGATTGTCAACTATTATTAATTTGAATTAGTATTTCTCTTCATTAAGACGATGCACAAAAATACTAATTAAAATCAATGATAAATAAATAAACAAAAGAGATGACTTACCTGATAAAATGTATCTTTAATTAAATGTCCGTCATGGTAAATAGCTGGTTGTACAATCTCATATGAATGGTTATGATCCTTAATAAAATGTGATGTGTGTATACTACTGCTGCTACTTGTATTATGTATGTGTGTATCTGCAAAAAATACAAAAAAAAAGTGTAAATAAAAAATGACCTTATATGGAAAAACAATATATGATTTAATAACTTTTCATTAAATTCAAATAACTGCTCAATTTAGAGCAATCATTAAAACTGGTGGTGTAATGATTAGCAAGCTAGACTAGCAAACCTACACAAGTGAGTTTGAGTCTCAATGGGTGCCCCATTCATTCGGCCTTGAGCCACATCAAAGCAAAGAGCTTCTTCATAAATTGAAATATCTGAAATAGTCCAAATTATCACAGCTGCTGGTTACTAGGTGTTTTTTAAAAATAAAACACAAGAAAAGATGTTTTTAATTATTGACGTTATATTTTTGGAAAGAAGGGACTATCTTTGTTTTTTAGACTACTAAATATTCACACATTTCTTATATCAAAAATTCTATAGTACCTTATTTGATGGCATATAAGAACCAGGCCTTTAATATTATAATACTTGACAGATAGTCTATACATCAAAGTAAACATTAGCTGATCAGATACACACAACTTTGCATAAAAAACCAGATGTTTTTTTTTCACTATTTTAAGGGGAAAAAATGAAGGGGTTTTATATGGCACCAGATATACTATTCATCATGAGCTTTTCAAAAATTGTCTGAGACATCTAAGTTGAATTGCAGACCTAGGAAAGATCATCACCTAATCTTTAAAGTGCAATTAAGAGGTTTGGTCTACAAAACTAGTTCTGAATGCTGCAGAAAAGTTATTGGATGATTTGTAATTGTTTTGAAAGAAATTATTGAAAAATGTTATTTCCAAAAAAAAAATATCTGGCACAAGAATTTCATGTAAAAAAAACAAAAAACAAATAGTGACTGGTTCCAAGAGACCCTTTTCTTAGGCTGCACCCTTCCATTACACTTAAACTGATAAGGTAATGATGTTTAGCTCTTTCACTGTTCAAAGCAAAATCAAGGTGTTTGCTCGCACATTTTTACAAGATTTTATCCTTGATTTTAAAAGCTGTTTGAGAGCCACATATGACTCTCAATACAGTGAAAGGGTTAAACACCTACTTAGTTTTGTTGAAATAAACACAATCTCTGTCCCATTATAGTCATTACATTTGCATATGAATTTCAAACACTAAATGTAACAATTATTATGGGACAGTGGTAGTATCAAATAAACAAGATATATATACAAATAATAGATATTAATACAACCAATATTTTCAATAATCTAAATTTAATTATCATCTCCACCTTCAAAATGAAATAAAAAATTCAAGAATAACTGATAAAATCTATAAACAAGTTCACAGAAGAAAACAAAGAATAAAAACAATTTAAATGATTATTGATAGACCTTTTTTTCCCCCCACCCAAGTAAAAGTGAGGAAAGGAGATTATTCAAAGGATTAGGATAAAAATAGGACTCACTGAGAGAGAGAGGAGAGAGGTAAGTGAAAAAACAAACAAATAAACAATTTTCTCACTGAAAGGAAATACCTCCAAGATTCAGGCAGAAAGGTATATATATATATATATATATATATATATATATATATATATATATATATATATATATAATAGTGTATTTAACAAGGCTGTATAGTCTATTAGACTGTAACTTCTTAAGAAAAAGCAAAAGATATTAACTAACATCTGTGTCCTGAATTAAACACTGACACACAAAAATGTTTACCATCTTGAGATGTGGAGTGAAATGCTCAATTATAGCTGACTTCATGGGGAATTTATTTGAAAAGCTTAAGTGTATATTTTCTTCTGAAAAGTAAAAAAAATGTCAAACTTCAAACGGAGAGATATTCTACAATGCACCGTAATCCTAATAAAGTTAGAATACGAGGTATGTTCCCTTTGTGTTATCATATCAATGAAATTTCTCATTACTTGCAGAGAAATCAGATTATATAATCATCATCATCATCATCAAGACGTGCCGCCAGCACGGATATCCTTGACCATCTCTTGCCACTTTTCCCTATCGTTCATCACCTCCGGCAGGTCTTCTGGGTTACATCCTGTGTCCTCACATAGCTGCTGTATGTAAGTTCGGGCTGGTCGTCCTGCTTTTGCTTGGCCAAATGTGGGGGTCCATAGTAGTACGTCACTAACGAGCTCGTCTTTGCTTCTCCAGCAGTGTCCGGCGTGTCTGGCTTGTCTGACCTGTATAGTTTTCGTGATGGGAGGTAGGTGGCCGTACAGTTGGCGTCTCGTGGGGTGTTGTCGCCAGGACTTGTTCAGTATTGCTCTCAACATTCTTGTGTAGTTGCCGTCAAGTTTCTTCTCCAGCCGTTTGGTTAGCGTCCATGTAGTGCATCCATATAGCAGTATCGATACAACTGCTGCCTGGAAGAAACTGCGCTTCATTTCATCGGTCAGGTCTGATTTCCATATTATTGAGAGCCTATCTATAGCCGTCCATGCTTTCGTCAGCCGTGTGTCGACGTCGTTTTCTGTTGATGAGACGCTACTTCCTAGGTAGGTGAATTTGTCCACTAGCCTCAGAGAGGCTCCGTCTAGAGTGGTAATGTTGCCCGTTTGGTTGTAACACATATATTCAGTTTTGTGCGCATTGACATGGAGGCCAATGCCTGCGGCAGCTCGTTCCAAGCTATGCAGTAGTGTCTCTGCTTGATTAGGCGTATTCGCCAGTAACGCTAAGTCATCAGCGTAGTCGGTGTCTGTGATTGTTTTTGCGGGGTACCTTTTGCTTCTTTTCTTAGTCAGCTCGAAGCCATTTTCTCTGATTTTGTCGATCGAAGTTCTAAGCACGTAGTCTAGACAGATGATAAAGAGGTATGGGGCTAGCGTGTCTCCTTGTAGTACTCCTGCAACAATGTCGAAGTATTCCGTGTCTCCATCTGGTGAACGTACCTTTACTTTTGTGTTTTTGTAGAGGATCATTATTGCTGCTACGGTTTCTTTTGGTAGGCCGTATGCTAGTAGGATTAGTTCCATTTTCCCTCTGTGGATGGAATCGAAGGCCTTGGTAAAGTCGACAAATAGTAATGTCGCCTGAAGGTTTTTTGCCCGGACGCCTTCAAGGATTCTACGGATGGTCAATATTTGTGAGGTTGTGGATCTATTTCTCCGGAAGCCATTTTGGTTTTTCCTAAGGATGTTGTCTATTTTGGGTTCTATGCAGTTTCGTAGAAGGGCATTGTAGATTTTGGCTGCTATGGATGTAAGCGTTATCCCTCGGTAGTTCTTGGCTAATCCGAGGTCGCCTTCATCCATCTTTCTATCCTATTTTGACTATAGACAGCGTTGCATTGCCGGAGCAGTATATCGTCGAATTTTCTAGTCTTCCACACTTCTGGGGGGATCTCGTCTAGCCCTGCAGCTTTCCTATTTTTAATTTTTTTAAGAACCAAGTCGAGTTCTTTTTTGGTGAAAGGCCCTAGTTTAATGTCTAATTGCTTACTGATAATTCTGGTGATCGGTTCATCCGTTATTTTCGGTGGGCTTCCTAGTAGATTTTTGAAATGTTGTTCCCACAGTTTTACTCTTTCTCGTTGGCTTGCAGCTTTCAATTTTGCTTTGGCTGTGCTCTTCCTTCTACTTACTTCGTTTATTGTTTGCCAGGCTATCCTGGATTGTCTATCTTCCACCGAGTCTCTAATCTTATCTATCTGATTTTGTATGTATTCTGCCTGTTCTTTTAGATATATTCCTGCTAATTGATATTGTGCTTTTTCTAGTTTTCGGGCATTTGTGTTTGTTGGGTTCTTCCGATAGCTTTTGGAGGCAGTTTTCACGAGTGCACGTTTTTCTCTAACCTCTGACGTCTCCCAAGGGACTCTATATTTAGTTCTAGGTTTTGTTGGGATACACTTTGATGCCGCTTCTAGGTGTGCTTCAACAAAGTTTTCATATTCGTCATTTGGGGTAACTTTTTCTGTCTTCTCTTGTAGTGTTTCGAATCTGTTTCTTAATTCTAAAGCATATTTGTCTCTAATGTCTCTGTTGTTAAGTAGGGCCCAGTCATAGCGCCTAGTTGTCACTGTTCGTGTGGCGTTTTTTCGTAGGCTTAGACATATTTTGGCCGTGACTATTCGATGATCGGAGGACACACCCTCGAAAGTGGAGTATGCCTCGCAATTCATCACACTATTTTTCCATTTTCTAAGGAAAAAGTTTGAAAATCAGATTGACATGTTTTACTAGTGGACTAGCATCATCAGAATGAATCTATTACCAAAAACCTTTTAATAATAAATTAATTCTGACCACAAGCAAAATGTAAAACTGATTTTCAAAACTGTCTACTTTCTCATTAATTTTTCATAAAAAACAATGTCTGGGATGTACCTATTTATTGTATATAAAACATAAAAAGTTGAATAATGTATAGATTAAAAAAAAACATCTTTTAATATTTAAAGGCTATAGTGCATAAGATATTCAGCAAGGATCAAACTAATCACAGTAGCAACTTGTTAACCACTACTCTATAGTGTAGTATCCACAAATTCATACACATTTACATAATGTTGAATACAGATATAAGAAGAAAAGCCCTAGGGAGAGGGATAAAGGCAGACATTTGTCATGATATAAAACATGACCGGAAGGTAAATAGGATGAAAAACTTCCCATATGGCTCCCTCAGTACCCAAGTGATTTTCTTAAGCTTTAAGATAACAGTAGACAATGAATTTTCTAAATAAACCAGCAACACTGACTTAAGTATAAAATAATCTTCTATCACCACCTGGTAGGAGTGAAAAGTTGGTTAATACATCAAAATCTTAAAACAGGATGCTTGACCAAAACCAGAAGATATTAAACATCCTTAGAAGTTACAAACAGGGGTTGATGTGTGGAGGAATCCTAAAGAATAAAATTGTTATCTCTAATTGAAAATTTCAAATAAAATCCAATCAATTTTTTGTACATGAAGAAGCAATGCTTAAATTAATTTCAAAATTCAAGATACCAAAACCTTCAAGAGATTCCTTATTTTCTTCTTGAAAACAAATGAGGCTTTCCTAAAAGGATTAATGACTCAGATTGTGACTAAACATGTTGACTTGCTATTGAATTTATTTAAGGCATGAATTTAAAGTTCCCTGTGTCATGTTTCCCATCACTTAGACATCAGGACATGGAAGATACCATAAACAAGACAATACAACAAAATTATCATAATAAGCCATTACATATTTAAGCTTTAATACTTTAAGAGGCTTAAGACAATAAGAATATATTTTGTATGTAAAGGATATTTGGGGGTGGGATTGATATCATTTTATAAATTGACCAATTCTCATTGAAATAATTTCAAACTTTACCAGCATGTGTAGAAACAACTCAAAGTTTAATGTTTTTCTTTGCAAGTATAGAAAAGACATTCACTGGAGTTAAAAAAAAAAAAAAAAGAATAGGTGTTTAAACATTAAATATAGAATTACGAGTTGGTTTTAAACATGCTGTTAACATTTAGGTTCATTATTACAAGAATTGGTCCAATTAGATTACGAAATGATATTGATGTTTGTAAAATATACTTTACATCTCAAATGAATATCCTGTATATCTATAGAAGAGAGAAAGAGAGCGAAACGAAGAATAGCACAGATAGACAATTCTCAAACTTCATTTTTAGTGTAAAGAGATTACATCTGACAGTAACTAGTAATATATATCAGGGTGTTAGCCAGGAATTAGATTTCCCAACTGTTTTTATAGGATTGGGATATTTTCCAAGGTCTGCATTTTTCTATTCAAAATGCCAAAAATGGCCAAAAAATATTTTAAATGACAAAAATTACCAAAACATACAAAATGGTAAAAAACATGCCACAATAAGCCAATCATGCCTCCCTTTTCTAAATCAAAAATATCCACGCCTGTAGTTGTACATATAAAATGGTTCACTAAATCCCCATACCACTTCAACTTCATCCCAACTTTCAAAAACCTGGTCATGGACCAACATACTACCTCTCTTCAACTGGGCATGTCAAGGGGAATATTTTAGATTTCAATGTTCTCAGTTAGCTTTAAAATAATATTTTAAACTTTAACAACAAAAAAAGTCTTTAAAAAATTTCTAGAAGTAGCTTTTTTTATGTTTGAACTACAACAAATCCATATTTTTAGTGACAGAATTCCAATACTGTAGAATTTGGTAATAAATAATACCTAATGATATACATTTTGACTGTATAATTGTTCCACTAGAAATAATAAAATCCTAGTATCTAAAAAATTGTTGGAGGTGCACTTATTCATGGGTGATACTGTTTAGTAGACTAATATTTTATTTACAGCCAACAGCTAAAAATACAGGAATCTTCTGCCAAAATATACAATGATCTAATCCTCCATTATTAATCCTGGTTAGTTGGCACTAAAGATTTGATTTGGTTTCTTTGTTTTTAATGACATATCAACCTTTGTTGGTTATTTAATGCCAAAGCAATCCTTGTTAAAGAACAATACTAGTACTATTTAACCCATAACAGGGAATTTATATGATTTCCAAAGGGGCATTAGTCTGAAAGTGAATGTCATAGTGCAACTAAAGTTTGAACTCACTAAGATATCTCAGTTCAGCACTTTAGGCTTTATGCAATGACAACTTCCTCTACCCAGTATACTTACATCAGAAGAGTATGTAAAGACTAGCAAAACATCATTGAACTGGTGGTCGTGAGGTCAAACTTTTCATTTCTAAGAGGATAATTAAGTACAACCCACGTCGATGAGAAAATAACAGATTGTTGCTAACACAATTTTTTAATCCTTTTTACCAAACAATGTTCATGAAACAAAAATTATGGTCGGTTGATGATTTTATAGCATGTCATCATCGGATACAGTATAGTATAATAGCCAAAACACCCCTTTTGTGGGGCCTTACTTCTTTGCAGGGGATACAGTCTTTGTATTCTAAGCCCCACCGACAGGGCATTTTAGTATTTTGAGATGACAAGAAAATTATTTTTCCTAGTAAACTTGAACAGATGCATGTGTAGAATAACACTAAAAAGGTAAATATTTCATTACTTAAGGTGGATGTGAGAAGATAGTAAAAATCAGGGATGCCCAAGGAGGCATAGCAAAGAATAATAATAATAATAATAAATAGATCTGTTTGAGATTTTATTAACACATGAATAGGTAATACTATTCAGGATGAGGGTGAACCTAGGAATAATAAAAATGAAAAGTTGATTCCATACTTCCCAAAGCTTCAGAACTAGGACCTCCCCACTGGATGCACTTTAAGGTCATGCATAGGTCTTTTTTTTCTCATTGAAAAGATTCTTACCCCTTAGCAGGAGATGCAGCCAGCATATTGTAGGGCCGACCAGCAAAAATTAGAAACTAAATTATGCCTAGCGAAGGTGTGGATTGCTATCAATCATGTGGAAGTCTGAACTATCTGATAAAATAAAATGGGATTTCTTCCAAGCAGTGGTGGTGTCAATACTACTGTATGGATGCACCACATGGACACTGACAAGATGCAGAGAGAAAGAGCTAGATGGGAACTGTACAAGTCTGCTACATTAAACAACTTCAGAAAGCAACAATCCACAAAACAACAGTTGTATTACCTCTCATCTTTAAAGCCATCAGTAAGACAAATATGACATGGGTTAGGGTTGGAGAAGCAAGGACAAACTCATAAGTGACATACTCCTATAAACTCCTTCACATGGTTATGCCAGTGTTGGCTGACCAGCAAGAACTTACCTATAACAGCTCTGGATGAACACAGGATATAGTTTGCAAGACTTGACAGGAGCAATGGATGATAGGGACGGATAGGGAGAGAGAGAGTCAGGAAAATCCATGCTAGCAGCACACCTTGATGATGATATTACATTCTTTAAAAGTTTTCTCAAGTACTTTCATTATCTTATATATTCTTTTAACTAGCTGGAACCAGTCAGGTGGAATAGATAAAGAGTTTAGAGTTAGCGTTCCACCTCCAGCCAGGCAGTACCAACCTCATCCATCTAAAAGAAGTAAAAGGTCAGGTTCATTACTTGTTGCTTGAGGTGCCACTAAAATGAAAATACCAATGGAGCTATTTATAATACTGCCTACCAAATATGCAAGAAAGTCTCTAGTTTAAAAACAACTTTGTATCAAAACTTGACAAAAATTTGAAAGGAAAGTAAATATCTATTCTTTTAAATAGTTGAAAAACTCCACGATGGAAGAAATTTTAAACTAGTAACACTAAATGATGTTTTTGTGAGAACATAAGTTAATAAATGTCATTGAGAGGTTAATATGAGGCCATTGTTCATACTACAACACTATATTGACTTTTTAATCTTAATTTTCTGGTAATGTTAAAAAGAGTCATAACTTTGATTTCTACTTGTAAATCTATTGCCTCTAAAATATACTTTTTTGCCCTGTTATCAAGGCTTAAAATATGCTGGCTATATTAACTGCAGAAGGGTAAGACCCACCCTTAAGAAAAACAGCACAAGTGGTTGATCCAGAATGGTAGTACCTGTTAGAGTCCTATCTATGGGTCAAATAGATCTATTTTCAACTTATTAGTATCAAATACAAATACTCGATACCATATAACCAAGTGCAAAAGACTAAAGAAAGTAAATGTAAATGTACTTTGAATGCCATTCCCAAACCTCTAGTCATAAAATAACCCAAGACAAGTTGACATACAATTACAATCAATCCTAAAATATACTCCACCATGCCTGCCAGCTAACGTGCAGTTCTCAGCAAACTAATCACATAGACAATACTTTTCAGAGGGAGCTCAATCCTCGTTATGTTTAAAACACAATTATGACTCTGTATCAAATTAGGCTAAGCTTAATGAATAACCAAAGGACTCTGATTGGGACTATATCATTCAATTTAGGAAATCAAAAAATGTCTTAAACTCATCAGTGTCAAAAAAAATAAAAATAAGAGTGACAAATTCATTGTCAGCATTGGTGGAAAGGAATAAGAGAGAAAACCACTTCCTGTCTGCTATGACACACACACATTCATACATATATAAGGAGATGGTGTCAGACAGGGGTGAGTCATCTTTTAACAAATGTAGACTAGGTTATCAGAGCCAACATCTCCACATGGAAATTACTCCAGCCAATATACCTACCCACTCATGCTGGCACTGGCAATCATGAACCCTTTGCTCTGGCTGACAACCAACTTGTCCTTCTCCCAGAGATTCATAAACAAGGAACCCTAACCCTGACTTCAGATGCAGTCACACTTCCTGACAGGGGAACACCCTAAAACATTCAACAAGTTATCATTTTACTGAGGCTTTAAATTCCAGCCTGGATAACAGTTGCAAGTTTCATATAACCCCCCTCCTTATTACTACCCCTCCCTAAACTCAAAAGAACAATGTAGTTCTTTTAGTTTAAATACAAACAGCCATGAGAGGAAACTGAATAATATCTGACAGAGTTTAATATTTGCCTTTTTGTTTAATAGTTTGGTTTGGTTTTATGGCATATCAACTCTTGTGGGTTACTTAATACCAAATCCTGTTTTATTGTTTATATATATATATATATATATATATATATATATATATATATATATATATATATATAAGATGGATTACATCTGTTGAGTTTTACTTGATATTAATTATATATATATATATATATATATATATATATATATATATATATATATATATATATATAATATTGCAAGCAAACTGTTTAGGGGTAACATTATTCTTAAACAAACCAGAGCTCATCTGTTTGCATACAGTTAAGAGATTTCAAGAATTGTTATCCAACACGGATGATTTTATCTAATATCAATTATTCATTTGCACATAGGAATACTTGAAACCATTTAACAAACACTAGTAATTCTATTTAATATCAATGATTTGTTTGCACATGTTTAAATGTTGTTGTTTTTTAATAATTTCATTTATCAAGTATTCCAGTCTAATAGAAATAACTTTTATACAGTTGCATGGTTTCAAATAACTAATAATAACCCCTAGCAAAAAATTGAACACTTCTATTTAACCCATAGATGGGACCCTAACAAGTACTACCACTCCAGATCAGACCAAGGTGTAATGGTAATGAAGGAGTACTTTTCCTTCCTCAAACCTCTAAGACTGGAACCTCACTATCAGATGGTTTAATGTCATATTCAGGCCACTTGTTGGGGGAGGGGTCTTACCCATGTACATATGTGCAGTCAGCACAATCAACAGCACCAGCTGATAGGGCGATTAAATCAAATTTTAAAAGAATTAAATTATAATTTCAAAAAAATAAAATTATTAAGATAAATAAAAACTTTTAAAATAAATAAAATAAAAATGAGGAATAAATTTTAGTCCATCTCATATACTAAAAGCACCTTTTTTATAACACTTGACAGCATTATTATCTATCTTAAAATTCTCATGATTGTATATATAGTATCACTTAAGTACATTCTTTCATTTTCTTATAAAAAAAGTTTTCTCAACCAGAATTTTATTATTTCTCATGAAACATTATACAATAAAAATTAGGTATTATTTATGACCAAACTCTATAGCACTGAAAATATAGTAAAAATATAAATATGTAGCAATACATACACACACACACACATACATACACACACACACACACATACATACATACATATTTCATACAATTTTATTTTTGGTTCTAGTGGTTTACAATTTTTTTGATTTGATCACTGAGTTTCAGTGCTATAGAGTTTGCAAATAATAATCACTAATAATATCCATTTTCATTTTATAATGTTTCATGAGAAATAATAAAATTTTGGTATCTTTGGTTTCAAAGAAAATTGACTTTTTATAAAAATTGTTTTATATATATATATATATATATATATATATATATATATATATATAATAACAGTGTTGGTTGTCACTATATCACTTCGTGGGTTTGTGGCAGACTAAATGTGATATGATTTGGAGAGAGATCAATATCTGTGACAGAGCTATTACATAATAATAATAAGTAAATATATATTAGTTTTTATATATATTTAATAGCATGGAAGTTTGTCTGTGACCTCAGGTTTCATGACATTTTATAAACGACAATCATCAGGCAGAGAATGAAAAATATTGAAAAATAAAGTCCAAAGAACGTTAGAATTGTGTACAACTCTTTATGTGTATGTGTGTGGGGGGGTATATTTGCATATTATTGTGTGTGGACGTATAAGTGATATTTAATGTGTGTATGTATGAAGATACATGCACCCCGCTGCAAATTTGAGGTTGTCTTCTGGGTGTATGAGGTGAGATGTGTAGCCAAAGTCGTGACAAATTGACCGAGTAAAAAAATTTTTTGTTTGTTTTTTATATATTCATTAAAGTTTTCATTTGTAAGAATAATAGACGAAGAAGTATGGTGGGTCAGAATCATAAGAAATATCATGGTGATGAGACAAGTTCACCTACCTAGGAAGCAGTGTCTCATCCGAGACAGACATCAACATGCAACTAGCAAAGGCATGGACAGCTATCACTAGGCTATCGGTAATATGGAAGTCAGACCTGACCAATAAAAAAAACACAGTTTCTTCCAAGCAGTGGTCGTGTCGATATTGTAATATACTATGGAGTATTATGCAATATTAGTATTTTATGCTGGAATATGATTTGTGTTAGATTGAAATAATAATTTGAATTAGTTATGATGTGTTAATGATATATTGCATATATATCATTGTAATCCATAATTGTATGTATGTATGTATGCATGTATGTATGTAAGAAATACAGTGAGTATATTGTGTAAAGACATTGCAATAATTGTTGGTATTAGCTATGTCATTATTTTTTGTTTTCTTTTTTATGTGTGTGAGTGTGTATAGTGATGATTTTAACTAATGAGAAAATTATCATTATTGTATAATTAAGAAAGTTCATTTATGATTTGACATGTAAGCATGATAGGTCTAGGATGTAAGGATAATAGGTGGGGAGTTGTGTTGGATTACAATAATAATTTCTTATTAGCTGTCTATGTTGTGTTAATTTTATATTATATATATGTTATTGTAATATATGATTGTGTATGCATGGGGGATATGTTAGATATACTGTGTGGAGACGTATTTCTAACCCTCATGAAAACATTGCTAACATAATGGCAACAGGTTGTGGAAGTGCATGAAGATGGATATAAAGATTTAATGGAGGAACATGGTACTTACGGTGTGTCAGGTGTGTTGTGGGGTCATTTGGGGGGGAATTTTTACTAGTGGAGGAAGTGTAGGCAAGAAGGATGGATTATGTGTATGGGTCGAAATGTGAGATTAGATGATTGTTCTCATGTCTGCATTTGGATAGAATTTCTGACTTTTCATTTAGCAGAGTGTTTTGTGATGGGTGGGTGATAATTCCTAGTTTTCCATGGAGGTAAAGAAGGCATTTTTTAATGTCTTGCTGTGGGCAGGTGCTAGTTTTAGTATTTGCCTTGTGATGGTGGGTGAGATGTACATGTCTTTTAGGTACCATATGTGTGTGGATAAAGAAGTGTTAGTTGAGTAATTTCTATTGGTGAAGGAAAGTTTATCATTTTATATTCTTTGTTTTATGTTGCACCTATGCACCGCTTGATTGAGCTGTTGGTTTTTACAGTGGCTCGGTACACTATGTTTTTCTGTAGGCAGTTTCCTAGTAGGGGGCATGTTTCTTTATCCCTACAGTTGCATTGTTTGTTGAAGTGTGTAGTGCTGTGGATGGTTTCGATCTTTTTGTTGTAGCCTTTTATGATTTGAGATATGTTACTTATGCAACTGTAGCTGACCTTTATATTGTTTCTGTTGAAAATTTTAGCTTGGGGGTTATAATTGGGGAAGTGCAAGCTTATTAGATTTAGGAAGTCCCTGCCAATGTTTGATGTTACACATTTGTTGTAAGGCAGGTTGAACCAAGTTATATTTCTATTTCCGTGTTTTGGGTTGCTTTTTGGAGGTGTGTATCCTAGTGTTTGTCTATAATAGCTGTTTTTTAGTGCATTGTCATATATGTTTGTATTTGCTGAAAATGTTGATGTTGGAAGAATTATCAGATCGTCTGCAGCTAATTGATTTTGGTATTTGTTTGATAAGTGAGGGTAGGTGGTTTATAAAAAAGAGAACAATACACCCATCTACCTACACAGTTCTTCAAACCCCCTTATCACTTATACATTCTCACAAAATAATACGCAAATATAACCTACACATAAACACACACATAGAGTTGTACACAATTCTTTTGATGGTATTTTCCAATTTCTTTGATATCTTTCATTCTCTGCCTGATGATTGTCGTTTATAAGATGTCACAAAACCTGTATATAATAATTATATTTAAATATATAATTATTAATGTATAAATATATATATATATATATATATATATATATAGTATCAAATATTCCAATCTAAAACTAATAATTTTCAAACAGATCTATTTGGCCCCCACAAATGGGACTCTAACGGGTACTACCACTCTGAGTGGATATGGGAGTAATGGCAACAAAATGGGTGCCTGCACTGGAGTCTCACTATCAGATACAATTTAGTGTTATATGCAGTGGGGGAGTGCATCTTACTCCTTTTGGGTAGTGACCAACAAAAAGCAAGGAGAAAGGAAGGAAAAAAATACCGAAAATTTGAATTCCTCAAGTATTACAGATGATATTCTCTGAAGAGACATAATCAAAATAAAAGTTCCCTTTTTGAGAATATTTAAATATTTGATCATTTTTTAACATGAGTACACTATTAAAATCATTATTTATATATATATATATATATATATATATAAAACCATTAATAGTTGACGGAGAGTGAAGAGTTTGGAGCAATGAGGTGGAAAAGTCCCTGTTTCATCTCTCGGGGCAGCAACTCTCTACTACTAGGTATGGCCAGAGTAAAATCCTTCATATCTGAGGCATCCCCAAAAGAAAAATGCAGAAAAGACTGGAAATTTTCTGCTCACACCAAACTCAACTTTGCATCACATTCAACCCTCATGGAGAAGTAGGAAAATAACCTAAATAGTCAATGGTGTGAGAATAATGATCAACTATTCCTAATGTCTGGCACAAGAACATTTTTCAAGCAACTGTAATGTGCTGATATCCTAGGGCTAGAAACATAATATGCTTGCGATAAGGTTCTATTTACTTGAAGAAGCACAACTGCACACGCCTATGATAGTAAACAAAAAAAAAAACAGATACAGAGCATGGTAAGCTTGGTCTGGAACAATGCCAGAAATATGAGGCACCCAGTGAGAAATAAATTCACTAACAATAGTCTTCAAGCCCTCACTAATCATAGCTTACATTTAGCACTAAGCTGCAAGTATGATGGCAACTAGCAAGAATCATCTTCACTAATCAGTTGAAACTAATCTGCAAGACTAGTTTGTTAACCATTACACCACAACTATGGTAGCAAAATGCATGGCAGAGTATTGCATCAACTGGATATAAATTATGGAGTTATATAATAATATATATCTGTGTGTATTTAGAGAGTATATATATATATATATATATATATATTCCACAGCATTTTTTGATAAACCATTTCATTTCTCTGAAACTTACAAACTAAAATTTAAAAAATCCTACACATAACAAGTCTCTTAGTAAATTAAAAAAAATCTTCTTTCTTGAATGAGATGTGCTACTTGTAATTAGAGTTAACGTAAGTTCTAATTTTGTAAAATGATTTTTTCAAAAGGCCTTTTTTCTTTTCTTTTTTTCTTTTCTTTTTTTTTTTTGAATAGGGAAAAATCAGAAAAATGAACAAAATAAAATCTGGAAGGCTTTCTTTATTGGAAAAAAAAACATCTGAATTTTTATATTTATTTTTCTAAAACGTTCACTAATTCTTACAATCTTTTATCTATCTTTCATTGAATCACCATTTTAATTTATATTTCTTTATTTTATATTGTCTTCTCTCTTTTTATTCCTCCTCTCTTATGAAAATGTATTTATTTCTTTTTTTTTCTGTCCTATTCTCTCTTTATACTTCTCTATTCCCTTTCACTTCATAAAATATCTGTAATTCTACCACTTGTCACTTTGTTTTGTTCTTCTCTCTTTAATTTCCACTGCCTGTTTTTTTTTTTATGGGGAGAGATCTTTTTTTTTTCTTAAATTCTGTACTGATATCATTTATATTCTTCTCTACTGGCAGCAAACAAATTTCAATTAAATTGAATAACAACTGAATAAAAAAAAAGAAAATGGAAAAAATCTAAATCATGATCAAAGCTTTTATTCAAATAAAACTTCAAGACATTCTTATAAATTGTATTTCTACTTTCAATTCAGCTCAATTATCAGGGGTTATAATAATAGCAGATAAAAATTAAAAATGTCACTGTTATTAATAAAGATTTTTCATGATTTAATTTGTTTTTTGTTTTTTTAATAACTGAATTTAAATTTACAGCCTGAGAGAGTGTGAGACTACTTCCTCTCTTATCCAACCAACAAATTAATTCTCATAGCTGCTTGCTGATTTTTCAAAAAATGAAAATAATTTAAAAATAAATGTCTTAAAAAGATAAGTTGTCAGTTTATAAGACCCTCGCAAGTACTATGTACACAACTAATACAGGTTTATGAATCTACTGATAAATGTTAAATTGAGCAAAGTTTTGTTCATGGCAAAAAGGTCTCACCATATAAAGAGGCACATGACAACAATTATTATCTTAGGAAATGGACATGGGGACAAGGGTTCAAGTTCTGAATGAAGCTGTTTACAATTCACTTCGTGCTAATGACCTTGGAAAATGGATTAATCCATCTCTTCTTTCTTCAACTATGGGCACAAATAGAAAAGCAGACTGGGTTCTTCAGCATTGGTATGGCAGCCGGTCAAAGAGAAGAAAAACTCTGAATTCAAACCAACACTTAAAAATTGACTTTGCGTCACATCTTGCCTTTGGAGTTATCCTGTCAGCAGTGAGAGGTCATTGACTGAGCTTGTGTTCTGTGTGACTGTCCTGTTCACAACACCATTTCATTCTTTTTTTCACTTGAATTTTAATAGAGAGGGAGCCAATCAAAATCATCAGGATTTTATTATTCCTAGTGAGATGTTATACAGACAAAATAGATATTATTAGATATTACTTACTACCAAACTTCACAGCATTAAAAATAAAATTGCATCTATGTATATTTGGTGGTTATAGAATTTCAATGTTATCAAGTCATACTGACAGTACAGAGTTCCTGAACTCTCTCTCTCTCTCTCTCTCTCTCTCTCTCTCTCTCTCTCTCTCTCTCTCTCTCAGTATCTGTCCCAATCATTCATCATTCCAGGTCCTTTAGACTGTATCCGATGTCCATATAGAATTGATGTATGTAAATTTTTGCTTGTCAGTCCACACTGGTGTATCCATGTATAGGAGAGACCATAGTAGAATTATGCTGCTTATATGTTCATCCTTACTTCTTCAACAGTGCCCAGCATTTCTTGTTCATCTTACTTCCATGGTTTGTGAGATGGGAGGCAATTGACTGCACAGCTACTGTTTTATGTGCTGCTGCTTCCAGGGTTTGTGAGATGGGAGGCAATTGACTGCACAACTACTGTTTTATGGGCTGCTGCTTCCAGGGTTTGTAAGATGGGAGGTAATTAACTGCACAGCTACTGTTTTATGAGCTGCTGCTTCCAGGGTTCATTCAAAACAGCACATAACATTCTTGTGTAGTTTCCATCTAGCTTTTTTCTCAAAGCATTTCATGGAGCAACCATACAGTAGTAGCAACATGGCTACACATTGAAAGAAACCATTTTATTTTATAAGAGAGATTAGATTTCCATATAATTAACAACTTTTGGTAATATATAACAGCAAAGAATATCTTGTTTGAGCGTCTATGATCAGCTAAAAATATAATTCTGGTATCTTTTATTTAAAATAAAAGGCGATACTGTATGTATATGATGTGTGTATATATATATATATATATATATATATATATATATATATTAGATGATCACTCTGTTGGCTGGGGCTGTAGAATATGCCAACTGCACCTCTGAAGAGATGTAAGACTCCCAACAAGTGTTCTGAGTATGACACTAAACTATCTGATGGTGAGGTGCCAGTCCTGGAACTTTAAGGAATGTGAAGTACTCCTTCACTGCCATTACTCCCAGGTCCACTTTAAACTGGATTGGTAATACCTGTCAGGGCCCCATCTATGAATCAAATAGAACTGTTCAATCATTTACTAAGGATTATTATTATTAGTTATTTGAAACCAAACAGCTGTGTACAAATTATTTGTATTTGATTAGAATACTTGTTAAATAGCATTACTTGAAACTATTTAACTGTGTGCAAACAAAGGATTAATATTGAAAAATTATTAGTGTTAGACAAGAATACTTGAAACCATTTAATGATGTGCAAACAAAGGATTAATATTAAATAAGATTATTAGTGTTAGATAGGAATACTTGAAACCATTTAACTGTGTGGAAACAAATGAGCTCTAACAACTCATTTAAAAACAAAGTTACAGAAAAACTATTCATTTACAAATATATATATATATATATATATATATGTGTGTGTGTGTGTGTGTGTGTGTGTGTGGAAGTAAACAATGAATATAATCCAACAATATAGAGATAAAATTGATAACAAAGTAATCCAAGCAGAAGGAGAGATTTATTGAGAAACAAAGTCGACACTATAGCATTTTGGTTCTAATGAACCATCATCAGGACTGTGAGGGATGGTACTAGTGATGTTAAATCAATGATGGATGTTTAAAAGAAATACAAAAATACTAAAACCTAGAGAAACTATTTCCTGATATATAGATTTTCCCTAGGTTTTTGTATTTTTGTATTTCTTTTAAACATCCATCATTGATTTAACATCACTAATACCATCCCTCACAGTCCTGATGATGGTTCATTAGAACCAAAATGCTATAGTGTCGACTTTGTTTCTCAATAAATCTTTCCTTCTGTTTGGATTTACTTATCAATTTTTTCTCTTTCCCTGTGTATATATATATATATATATATATATATATATATATATATATATATATATATATATATAAAAACAAGATTTGGCATTAAATAACCCACAAGAGTTGATATGCCATAAAACAACAAACCAACCAACTAAAATATATATATTAGAGAGTTTCTGCATTTGATATGATACGACTGAATCATTTGAAAATTTATCAAGCAACTTTATCTATTACACCATAATTTTATATTTTCTGGTTTATATATAGAGATAACAAAATCATTTAGATGGTTTAATTACTTCTAGGATCTCTTCCACCCATGCTAATTGAACACTATATATATATATATATATATTTGAACAAATATTTTTATCTTCTTTGTATATGTTTGCTTGGCTCCAACCCAAAAGACTGGAACTTTGTTCTGATCTTAGACAGAACACACAATCACCAAACTTTGATCCTCGGTTGAAATGCCAATGTGTAATCCAGTCACATGACAGGAACTAGTTATTAATGAAAAAAAATAAATAAAGCAATAAATTATGACAATAAGAGGAAAATATTGTTTCTATATTAATATATAGACCAAGAAAAAATACTTAAGATATTTTGATATATGATATAATGTCATAAAGGTTATCCTTATAGGAAATGGGCTTGTTTTAATACATAATCCCAAAATTTTTCATGACACCAATAATTTTTTAAAATGTTTCTTTTATCTTTTTTTAGGCTAGATCTGTACACAAGCAGATGGAAAAGTGTCAGCTATGGATTTGTAAATGTATATTGATTTTAAACATCCTCACACTTAAACATGTTTAGGGATGCAAGTATATTAAATTGATACTTTTCATCAGAAAGAAAAAAGATTACTTTAGCATCTCCTCACCCTTAAAAGAAGTCATTTTACCTTTCAACCTCATCTTAAATAGAGGTCATTTTACCATTCAACCCCACCCTTAAGAGGGATCATTTTACCATTCAACCCCACCCTTAAAAGGAATCATTTTACCATTGAAACCTTCTGATCAGTCAAGAGTGAAGAATATTTAAGACATCAATGAAAAAGCACATCAAAACTAAACTCAATAGTTTTAAACTTTAAAATAATATACATAGCAAATAATCGTTGTTACATTTGCATAATTCTTAATCTCATATTCTAAATCATCAAATGTCTGTCTGTCTGTCTATACTTCTAAGGATCTGTTATTTTGGGTCTGATTTCAATCAAACTTTCAGGTTTTAGGGCCATGGCTGGAAATGTTTTAAACTCTACTGAGAGATTTGGTTCAGATTGGTTTTTAGGTGGGATCATTGCTCATCATCTAAACCTTACCATCTCCCTTGCTATAAAAGGATGTCTGTCTATAACACTTACCCACTCTCTTGGTAATCATTCAAAGAGGTAGATGGGTCTCTCTCCCACCCTATATGCATTGTAATGGCAACATGTTGAGATACTAAGAGGAAATTCATTTAATCTCAACAGTCTCCAAGCCTAGAAAATGCTGAATAAATAATGACTGTCAGTTTTTTCTTAGAGTTCCATTTACCCAACCCCTCCACCACAAGAAGAATATGACACAAGGTCAATTTTTAAGCATAGTATAGCCAGTCTAAATTTCTCCTTCCCCTAGACTGGTTGTCATACTAAAATTAAAGAGCCCACTCCACCCTAGTATTTATCCATTGCTGGATGAGGGAAAACAAATGGATTTATGCCTTTCCAAATAGAATTAACATTATGTTCCCACCCACCTCAGAATCAGTAATAATGCCAATTGACTGCACGACAAGCAATACAAACATCATACATGTTCTATCTGAAGAGACAGACAAAATGACAGTAAGTTTAAAGCTCACAAAAATGAAGGTTCTGCCCAGCTCTAAAACATGAGGTAGTGTAATCAAGCAGGAGAGAAAAACTTTACATGTCTGGAAACCACATTAAAATTTATCATCTACTAATAAAGCCACACTACACTCAATTAAAGCCACACAACACTCAATTTTTTTTTTTGTTGTTGTAGGAAATGATATAGGCAACCCGAGTTCAAATCCTGGCCAAGGTTGTTTGTCTTTTACTTTGTGTTAATACCCTTTAAAAAGACATTTATCTGTTCTCCCCTCAAGTTATATGTAAATAGTAGAGTAGATTGGCTTCTTTAGCCTTGGTTAGGCAACTAATCTAAGAGAAGGAAATTTAATTGATAAGAAGAGTAGATTGGATAATAGGTTTAGTTCGAAATTCCCAAACTGTTACTGACTACAACAAAAAACACCTGAAGAAGGTTGGAACATAGATTGGCCAAAACATTGTAAATATAACCACCAAGATAAGGATAACAGTCTGAGATGTGAACATAACGTAAATAATAACATAACATAATATATTAGCCAAGAAAATGTGATTAAAAACTAAGAAATTAACCCAAAATAAATAGACGTATCATGAATTCAGAAAAAAGTCTACAGTTTATGCTAAATGAATCTTTCTCATATCAAAACTATCATTTTAATCTGATTTATCCCCATTAAATATTGAAATAATTCTAATTCTTAGTTTGGATTAAAGGCATGATGGAACCCAGAGAGGAGTAATAAGAACGGGCCATGCTAACCCTCTCTGGTCTAATCTGTTTAAATAGATGATCTTAACACAGCTGTTTTCAAGTTTAAAGTGTCCCATGAAAGAAAGACTTAAGTGAGATTTGTAATCAGCAGAGGGGTAGGGGAGAATATAACAACAAAAACTAGAAAAAGAGCAACAATAAAAGAATGAAATAAAATAATCCTATTCAATCAGTAAATGAATGAAGAGTTAGAGGAAAATAAAAAAAAGGTTTTAAATTCAAGTTATTATCTTATCTAAAGAAAAAACACATGGAAACTTTTTGTTCACTGGTCAAATAATTTATTATTTACCTCCACATAAACTTGCAGACATTTTGAATCAATTTAAAAAAAATTTTTTTTTTAGTTTCATCTTAGTTTTTTTTTTTTTGGCCTATATATAAAAACTCAACCATTTTTTTTGAATAAAAAATTGATTTACTTTTAAATCAAAGATAACAAGATTTTCTTATTTCTAACGGAAAATTATACAAGCAAAACAGATTGTATTTGGTATTATTTTTTACCAAACTCCATAACAGTGTAACTACCAACGAAAATATATGTAGCAATCCAAAAATAAGTACACTCCTTTATATATATTTATGTAACTTTCTTTTTAGTTATGGAGATGTTACAATTCTATTTTTGATTATAGCAACTTGTTTAAAAACTTGTTTAAGCTGAGTAAAAGTGGTTGTTATGGTGACACAATTTTATGTCGACCTTGTATCCAGACAAACAAACAGATAGACACAGTAATTTGATATAAAGACAGATAATAATGATAAGATTTATGAAAATGAAAGAAGCTTAAGGGATTAGAGTTTAGTATCTCTCTGCTATGTTCTTGTCTTCAGACCAAAGTGTTTCTCTTATTGCATTACAAAGAAATGACCCAAAGAATCTTACATATTGGTTATGAAGACTGGGGCTAATTTTGATTTTGCTTATCAATGGAAACCGTCATTAAATTGACAACATGAACTGAACAAGAGGAGATGCTGTTAAATAGAGGAAGCATCAAAAATGATACTACAACAAATCAGAGTTACCATATTTGACAGCATAAAACTTTGCCCTTCTTCATTTATTTTTAATATCACAATACTATAGAGTTGGGCCAGTTTTGATCAACACTCCATCACTGGGCTATACCAGCAAGTATGTACCAAGCCAACCTCTCTACCACAAACAGGTTGCAACACAAGATCAATTTTTAAGAAGAGTTCAACTGGTTTCAATTCAGAGTTGACCTTCTCCTACACTGGTTCCCACACCAAGGTTAAAGTGCCCAGTCTGCCTGAATGGAAAATACCAGCAAGTACAACATGATACCAAAAAATTCTCTGCAAAACAAAATAAGTTTTTGACTCAAATTTCTTGTTGCTTTATGATTAATAAGTTTCATCAAGATAAAATCATAAACCTATTACTTGTAGTCTTCATGACAATATAAAACCAGTGATTATATATATGTCATATTTATCAATTATTTAGTGAACATTGAATGAACAGGGCAAGAAAAGATGAGGAAGAAATGCATTATGAAGATGTAGGTAATAAAGAAAAGTGCTTGCAACCTTAGAGATCATTAATAGCAGCAAAAATAAAATTTCAGCAAAGAAGGATGCTAAAAACAAGTTCAATATACAAGCTATGGCCTCTGGTAATGCTTGAAAGACAAAAATAAACAATGGTTTCAGAATAAAATATATACAATAAACACAAAAGAGAGAGAATCTATTTCGATAAAGACTATTTTTGATTTTTTTCTTGTTTGTTAATTCGCTCTTAGAAACTATATCTAAATTTAGCTTCATAATATAAATATCACTTTATTTAGTAAGAATAAATGATTGAAATATTATCATTGCTGCTATTGGGTAAAAGTCAATAGCTTACCTAAAATAGAATAAACTGATAATATGTATTTCCTCAATCCCTCCACATGAGCAAGATGAGGCACAAGGTCAATTTTTATGCGAAATTTAACAGGTTTGAATTCAGAGTTTTCCATTCTCTTAGACTGGTTGCCATACCAAGGTTAAAGAGAACAGTCTGACCAACTAGTTATCCATTTCTGGAGGGAGAATAGTTGGACTCATACCTTTCCCAAAGGTAACAGTACTATGTGAAATGCAAACAACCTCATCCAGGATTTGAACTCGTGTCGCCGTGTCCATTTCCTACAATAATAACCATTAGACCATGAATGCCTCTTGATAATCAGTATTATTAGGAATTTTTAATTTTCTTTCATCTTTTTTTTTTCTTTTTTAGTTGCCTGCCCCCTTAAAGCAACAAGCACAGAATGAAAATAAAAGATAAGCTCTCGGTAAGAATCAAACTCACATCTCGTTTGCCTTGAAAAAGCCTGGTCTGGTTAAACACAAAAGCTTCCCAAATTTCTACATCACCCTGTCAGCGGGACTTGAAATATACTGACTGTAAGATCTCTGCAGAAAGGTAAGACTACGCCACCAAGCAAAAGGGTATACTGGGTATGATATTAAACTGCATTTGATGGCGAGGCTCTGATTCAGGGAATTTGGAAAGTGTAGAGAATACCTTCAATATCATTACTTCCTGGTCCACTTTGACCCAAATGGTAGTACCTGTTAGGGTCTCATCTATAGGTTATATAGATCTGTTTAAAAATTATTCATATTTGATAGAACCATGGGGAAAAAACTCTTTGGAAATAACTAAATATAAAATGTAAATATGAATATACAATAAATATGATTCCCTAACCTCTAGGAATAAAATAACTCTAGATAACTTGACATGCCATTAAAATTAATTAGATTTTACAAGAACTCATTAGTTAGCAGACACCTAAATCTAATTTTTTTCAACTCATTCTCTACTCTTTCCTCAATTTCTCTTAGAAACAATGAAATACTATCATTGCTGCAATTAGATAAAGGGCATTAACTCACTTTTAATACAATCAAATGACAATAGGTAGGTAAAACATCAAGTCAGACAAGTAACAATAAAAGAATCAAGTCCCTTTCCTCCAGAAAGAGTCCTGACTCACTAAAAAGGAAGGACTTAAAGGGCTAATGACTTAAATATCAATAGCTTGTTCTATTCATCATTACTCAGAAACATAGGAAAAGATTTTAAAAATTCTAAAACTAATAGATATCTGTTGAATATCATTAATTAGCATAAGTAAAAAGTAAAGATGGCGACCATAGTTGAGGGCAACCAGAAGGCTTCCTTTTCAATAGCTACTACACCGAGATGTAGGAGAGGGAGCTAATCTTTTCCCAGGATTGCTCCACTTTACCCTTGATACTAAGTCTTTGGTATGATGCGAGCTGGGATTGAACCCAGGTCTCCCGGACCATTGGCGAACACTCTACCCACTAGGCCAATGAGCCGGGTTAATTAGCATACTTCCATGAAACTGACAGAATTATCTAAATATGAATTGATATTTCTTCTTAGGATTAAATTTTACAGTTATTTTTAGAATTATAAGATATAAAGTTTTGAACTAATACCCTTGGGGAAGGTATGAACCTTCTTATTCCCCCACCTATTGATTAAATAGTACCAACACTGTTCTTCTATAAGGATGGCTTTGGCATTAATTAACCCACAAAGGTTGATATGCCATTACAACAAAGAAACTAACCAACAGAATATTTGCAGTTTCTGTATGTTACAATATATGTGACATTATGTTTTATATACAAGTATATTTTACCTTTGATCAGGCCATTGGCCGAATGAGTAGAGTGTTCGCCAGTGGTCTGGGAGACCGGGTTTCAATCCCAGGTCGAGTCATACTAAAGACTTAAAAAATGGTACTTGATGCCGCCTTGTTTAACAGTCAGCATCATAAGGTAAGAATCAAGGGTAAAGTGGAGCAATCCAGGGAATGGAGTTGCACCCTCTCCTATACTACGGTGTAGTAGCTATTGAAAAGGGAGTTTTTGGGTCACCCTCAACTAAGGTCACCAACTTTATATTTTACCTCTGATATATATTGCTTCATACCTACTAATTTTAGGCATAATAATAATCTTAAGTTATTCAAATTTCTTTTACAAAGAATTATCATTATCATTAATTTTTGGCTAGTTTTTCTTTTCATTATCTTTTTATTGCCTTTTATTTTGCCCAGAACAAGACAAATGTATGAGACAAAATCTATAAGAGAAAATACAGAATATTTAGATGATGATGATGATGATGATATTATTATTATTATTATTATTATTATTAAAAAAAAAAACAATTATATTATTATTGTATATCAATAATGAAAATAAGTTATAAAGTGAGAAAAGAAAAATATTCTTTATCTAAAATTTGATTCTGGTCAAGAAATGGTAATGACACTGATTGATCAGTTAAGACCATTCCTTTCAATTGAGAGAGACGACTCTTTTCTAAAACTGTGGAAAGAAGAGAGTTGTAGATGAGGAAGACACTAATTGAAAAGAAATGTTGACAAATATTTTTATTTCATTTAAGAAGGAGGAGATGGAATGGATCAGCAATTCATGGATTGGTTCTATTAGAGTAAAGAAATTAGAAAAGGGTTTGTGATATCATGTTATTCAGCATGTCATACTTGAAGTATTAAGCCCCTGACACTTTGATCATGTTTAAATTTTATAAGAATCACGTCAGCAACACAACAAAAATAAAAACGTAGTTTCCAATGACATTTGAACTGACAGATTATATTCTTAAAAAGTTGTTTGATATAACAAATGTATTATCCATTAGAGCAGAGGTGTATATAGGGGGTGTCCTCATGGTGTAATGGCTAAAGCAATGGACTGCGGAATCATAGTAAGTGAGTTTGTACTCCAGTCACGCTATTACGTTCACTTTTGGGCAAATACCCTTGGGAAAGGTGTGAACCTCCTTATCCTCCCAGCTATGGGTTAAATAGTACCACTACTGTTCTTCTAGGAGAATGGCTTTGGCATTAAATAACCGACAAAGGTTGATATGCCATTAAAGAATAATAAACTTTACACTTGTATGTAAGTCAACCAGTGATATCAACTGGTTGATATTCATATGCTTTTTACACATTGGAGGAAAAAATCTCAATATTTATTCACTCTGTCCTTTTGTAGAAACTAA
The DNA here is from genome assembly GCA_963585895.1 of Sepioteuthis lessoniana. Lineage (NCBI taxonomy): Eukaryota > Metazoa > Mollusca > Cephalopoda > Myopsida > Loliginidae > Sepioteuthis > Sepioteuthis lessoniana. Next base: position 97,028,492 of record OY757923.1, on the reverse strand, counting down.
ATTTATAGATAAGATTAAATACATAATACAAGATGTGATAAAAATAATATCAAGACACTTTCATTTTCTTCTTTTTTTTTTTTTTTAAATTTTAAAATTTAGATAAAGATATGTGCACAACCGAGAAACTTAATTGATGACACTGACATACACACTTTGTCTAGATGAGTCAGTGCTAACTTTTAAAAAGGAAGAAAAAAATTATGAAGTCAGTCTCAAAAAATATTTTGAACAAAATGTTTTCGGTAAAATATCAAGTGCAGTATCCTGCATATGTTACCTAAGAGATTGGGGATTTTTATTTTTGACACATTGTGTAGCATTTAAATTAAATCCCGAGATGTTAAGTTGAATCCTGAAAGGAAGGATACAGGAAGTTCAACCAGTTTGCTGGACAGCCTCTAAACTCTGGGTCAATCTGAGACACTGATTGGATGGTTTAAGTCAGGTGACCAAAACAGTTCAAGAGTGAGAATAAGAAGTCAGAGAGAAATCCCTGACTTGAGCAGTCAAATACTCTCTAACTCCTGTTTAAGCCGAGTGAGAGATAATGATGAAAAGTCATCAGTAAATAAAAGGTAAAATGAATACGTGAAATGGCGGTCGTGTTGTCATTCCTCATCAATGGATAAGAACGAAGACAGCACATGAAAGAGACATCAGTGACTGAGGTGACAAGATGACAAAAGGAGATACAAAGTGAAGGAAGAAAAAACTGAAGATGAGTGAGGAGACGAGAGCCGACCGATCACAGAACAAAGGTCATTTACTACAGACTGATTATAGTGCGAGTCCGATATTACATATCCATATAAGATAGAATGGACAATCAGATAGCAAAGGGCTATGCAACATGTATTAATCAGACCTTTAACTTCATGCAACATTTTCTTCTTTCTTAAACTGAAAATTCATCTTAAAGTTAAGATTTTGAAAATGTGGATAACATTAAAATAAATACAATGACACAACTTCACACCTATACAAATAAGAGTTTCAGAAATGCTCTGACCAATGAAAAACTTGCAAGAATAAGAGGGTTGAATATCAAGGGGACCATTTTTAAGAAATTTGTTTCATTCATTATTTCAGGCTTAATAGAATTTTAGCATTGATATTTTTTAACACAGTTTATATTACTATTTCTGTCCCATAATAGTTATTACATTTGCAGATAGATTTCATTTTCTAAATGCAATTATGGGACAAACATAGTATTTATTTTATCTATATCTTTTATAATTGTTTTTATAGGTTATTTTTTTATAAAGATTATTTTTTGACAACATTATTGAATGAAGTATAAAGGTCACTGAGGAGACTACAATAAAAAAAAAATTCAATCAATACCCAAAGACTTTAAATAATCTGATACAATAATGCGATATCAATAGAATTTCTAATCTATACGCATTAGTACTGCTTCATTTGAGAAGTTTTGATCTCAATTCAAGAACTTTCAACCTCAACCAAATTCACTCACAAAAGACGGAAATAAAATTGATCAATATTTGAATAATACCAAATTGTAGTAACTTAGTATTATCATAATAATTGTTTCTTATTTAAGAAAACTGTCTGATAATTCTAATCATGAGAATAACAGAAAATTCATTGGTATTTTAGAATCTTTTTTTCCAGTTAATGCTGCCTAAATTGATTTGCAATAAGAGACAAAAAAAAAAAGAAAAGTAATGAAAACTAGTCCAATATTTACACTAGATAATTGATTCCCAAATGATGTTTCACAAGACATAGCTATGTGCATTGTGAAAAAGTATATGCAAAACCAGCATAAAAGAGTTGGTTAGGCTTAGAATACACTTAAAAGAGGTGTCCTAGATATGACACTAAAGTGATTCTGGTGGCGAGGCTCCAGACCTGCAAATCTGAGAAGTGGAGAGTACCCCTCCATTGTCATTACTCCCAGGTCTACTCTAAATCAGAGTGGTAGTACTTGTTAATATGCTATTTATGGGGGTCAAATAGATCTATCTAAAAATAATTTGGATTAGCAAGGAATAGTTGATCCCATATAACTGGAAATTATTTGTATTAAGAATAGTTACTTGAAACTACAATTGTTTACTAAGGATTATTATTAGTTACTTGAAACAATATAATTGTGTACAAACAAATGATTTATTAAAAAGTAACAATTATTTGAAACCATATAATTATTAATATTAGATAGGAATACTTGAAACCATACAACTGCATGCAAACTATTTGTATTAGATAGGAATACTTGATATCATATAATTCAATCAGCATAAAAGAAATAACTTACTGCCACTTGAGATAACTAATAGACAATATATTCATCACTGGATCTTTGCCTTTTGAAGTAGACAAGGGTACACCATAGTGTTAATTAGCAAAGTTCCTTAATAAGCTATGAGCTGCTGGCACTCCTAATTGTCATAGTTGGTTAAACCCAGCCACCTAATACATTTCTGGTGGTAGGATCAAAAGGTGCTTTCTTGGAACGCAAACGTTATTTGCCATGAGTGTATTTGAGAATGCCTTGACTCACTTTAGACCAAAGCGGCATAGAATTTCTGGCAAATGGAATTTCTAAGAAAAGATAAAGAACCAAACAGTGTGTGAGGAGGAACCAAAGGAGACGGATGTACTACCCAGGATGGACACAACTCTGCAATCTGATATTATTCCAGCTCCTTTACATACTTGAACCATCATGCATTTAAAATCAAGTCGTCACTTGGCAAATAAATAAAACAAGTATCATTTTATTAGACATTTTCTAGTTTCATTAATCATGTACACAATTCTATAGTTTCAAGTAACTCTTCCTATTTAATAAGGATAATCATTTCTCCACACAGTTGTATTTGTTCCAAATATTCTTATCTAATACAACTAATTTTCAAACAGATATATTTGACCCATAAATTGGATCCTAATAGGTATTAAGATTTTGAGTTGGAGTGAACCTGGAAGTAATGGCTGTGAAAGGGTACTCCATATTCCACAAAGCTCCAAAACTGGAACCTCATCACAAAATGCATTTTAATGTTAGACTCTTTTTTAAGGGGTTTTAACTCTTTGCAGGAGAAACAGTCAGTATATTCTGACTGAGGAGGAGAGTCATGGTTCATACTAATCCCAATCGTTAATTTCTTAGGGAGAGAACTTAAATGCTAATTAATAGAATAATTAACCTTTTTCATTTAAATTACTACATATACTTACGTACCATGTAACCTTCTAAAATCTAAATTTTAGCCTAATATTAGGCAGGGTGTCACATCATATATGAGAAACAAACTTTGTGTGAGAAAATACTTGGCCAAGGCTTAGCTTGGTTTAGTTTTATGGCACATCAACCATTGTAGGTTATTTAATGCCAAATCCATTTTTATACATATAAACAGTTCTATTTCGAACAATTCAGTTTAGCATAAGTATACTTTAGTTCTATTTGACTCATAGATAAGACCCTATCAGGTGCTTCCACTCTGAGCCAGAGTGGACCTGGGAGCAATGGTAAGGAGTACTCTGCATTCCCCTAAGCTCCAGTATTACTGGAACCTCACCATCAGATTGTTTAGTGTCACATCTAGGACACTCGTTGTGAGGGGGGGGGGTCTTACCCCGCTGCAGAGAAGCAGTCGGTGTATTCTACAGCCCCAGCCAACTGGGCAAGGCTTGGTTTAGTTTGTATTTTGCATATGGTTGCAAACCCTCCCCCGCCCAATATTAGGTTAAAATTTAGGTCACAGAAAGTTGTATAATACACAAGTATATATGGTATATAAATCATATGAATAAGATATAAAGATTTTAAATAATGTATAAAACATAAATCATATAAATAAGGATGAGACCTGTTTACAAACTTCATGGCCACTAATGGCAATCTTTAAGTGACTTGAAGATTTATTTCTAGAAAGTTGCTTTCACAAATAGCAAACTGATTTGATCTGCTGTTGAAAACAAATTTATGCATAAGTAATTAAACCCATTTCAAACAATCGTCCCATTTTGGCCTAGTTTGAATATATTACTTATTTTAAGGGTGTTAAGTGAAAAGTCAGTAGCAACGACAGTGACAATGTGGTTTTTTGTACATGTTAATATAACTGTACAGATTTAGGGAAGTCAGTGCATACAAAAAAGAAAGAAAAAAAAGTGATAGCAAAGAAAAATGGGTTAATGAGAAGACATCCCATATTTTCTTTTCATTCATATGCTGTCCTGATAACAGCAGGGAATAGTAGATTAGGCAAAGAGAAGGAAAAGTTATCACAGTAAGAAAAGGGAACATGCTTTATTTAGAAAAAGGATATTTTCTACAAAGATTATAAGTGTGTGTGTGTGTGAGAGAGAGAGAGAGAAAAAGAGAGAGGGAGATCTTTATTTTTATATTAAGAAAAAAACCACCACCAAGGGTCCCATTATAAATACTATAGGTTTCTTTAATCAATATATTACTAAAATTCTTACGTAACAGGAAACTGCTTTATTCTCTAAGAACAATGTAAGTATAATGCTCTAATAAAAAAAAATCTCTATATAATGCAGCTTTTGGGGGGAGGGGGGAGACACATACATTCTCTGCTTTAAAAAATAACCTTGTGTTGAAACCTGCCTCAGTGGGTAAGGTAAAAAATTTTCTAGTTTTATTTAGGGTGGCCAGATTTGCCAAACAGAAATACAGGACACCCTCTTCAAACAATTTCTAATTTGCAGAAAGAAAGAAAGAGAGAAATACAAATTGAAGTTTTTGCATAAAAATGTGTTCTATGCCGAGCAAATATAAAACCTAAAATATATTAGAATTATGAACTCTAGAAGTCCATTACTTAAAGTTTCATGTAGAATACAGTGTGTGTGTGTGTGTGTGTGTGTGTGTGTGTGTGTGTGTGTGTGTGTGTGTGTGTGTGTGAAAATTAAGATAAACATATCTGTATGGAAAAAAATTTATAAACTAAAAATTATTAAGTAGCTATAAACCATACAGCTTTGTTTTGTTTTGTTTTTTGTTAAATTTTAAAATAGGATATTTAATGCTAATATGGATTTTGGGTAGCCCTCGACTACAGTCGCCAACTTTACTTACTACGGATAGAACAGTGGACAAAATCCTTAAGTACAAGGCATGAATATAACAGGATAATAACTAGCTTATTTCGATTCAAATACATATTCAAGTCAATAAGATTATAATTGTGTTACAATATTTTCCTCCTAACTCTTCTTATCCAGTTCTGGTTTCAACCTGAAGAAACTATTATATATGTGTAGTTCAATATCAAAGGTCTTACCTGAAATTGTCTTAAAATTTAGATAAATATGCAAGTGTCTCTTTTTTCTTTTCTTTTTGATGTGTGTGTGATGTGTGGAAGTATTGGAAGTTACAGACACTGCAATTAGAGTGGTGGTGCACTTAACACTTGTTGTCATAGAAAATAGAACCAACAACCTGATCAGTTTTTAAGAGAAGCTTGGTTGGTTTGAATTCAGAGTTTTCCTTCTCTTGGACAGGTTGCTTTTCCAAGACTGAAGAATTAGTGCAAAGTGAAATACGAACAGCTTTGTCCAAGATTTGAACTCAGATTGGCAATCCCATTTCCTGCAACAATAACCATTATATTACACATGCCTTTAAATCATTTGAGTAAATAAAAGAAAGAACATCCAGAAAGAATACAAAGAGATGGTAAGCCTAACTATTTTTGTTCTTTACACTATATTACAGCCAGTACATTCTCTCTCCTTCCTCAGGTGTAAAACACAACATCTTTAAAAGAAAGAGCTTCTCTTTTTTTGATCTCTAAGTAAAAAGCAAAAATATTTTCAAACAAACATTTTTAAAATATTTTTTAACAACAATAAAACTTATTTTTAGCAAAAAACAATTCACAAAATGAGAAAATGTTGGTAAGTATCAATGCTCCCAAAAACCTGTTATTAAAATTAGTCGCAGGCTTGTTCACTCAAGAAACTATCTTAGCAACAGACATATTTGTATTATTTAGTAATAGTATTTTTGCTTTGTACTACAGAAGAAAAAGATCAGAAAAAGAAGGTTGCATATTACACCTGAAGAGGGTTGGAAAATGTACCAGCTGAAATATAGCAGGAACAATAAAAACAAGAGCTCAACTGCTCAATTCTTAGAATAAATTGTTTCAGTAACTGACAGTTAATATTTTTCCTCAATATTTTTTCTTCCTAGTGACACGCATAAAGCAAAAAGCTTAACAGAGACAACAAATATCTAACAATCTACTACTACTACTACTGCAACACCTCTATTTTGAAAAAAAAATGACAGCTGAAATTTTGCATCTGTTTCCAGACTTCAGGTCTAAAGACGGAATGACTTTTGTTAGCAAAATCTTACCTTTTTAATAAAAAGATTATGAAAGACATTGTAACCAATATCCTAGTGAGACTTTTTTCTTTAAGTGGAGAAAACCAAAGATCAAAGTTATTTCAAGTATTTGAAATGAGACACGCACACAGATAGCCAATTTGAGAATAAAAGAAACTGTCATCAGTTTATAAGACAATGAACAATTTTTGAGTCTGGGAGTAAGCTCAGAATTATTTTGAGAGAAATAAATTATTCAAAACAGAATTTAAAATTTCATAAATTTTTCCTTAGTAAATTATCATGTAAGCAATTTCTCTTGATTCACACAATCATTAAAACTTTTTGAACCTCACAATTCATCAATGCTTTGACCATTCAGATGTTTCAAGGAGGAAGTTCCAATCACGTCTACACTTTTATTGTATCTGACTTATCCAACAACTAAGTAGACAGCTAATTAATATCTGATTAATTAGTATTGTCTTAATTACCAGATGTGCTCCCTTTTCCTCTTTAGGTAAGGGTTCTACATTTAATAAAGCAATGTTCTCTCTTTATAGAATATCAAATGCCTCCTAACAAAAGAATACAAGTCTTATAATAATATGGATTCTCAAAAGTGCTATAAAGATTGTTGCTTCCTTCAAGTTGGCTTCTATATATCCTTTTCCCTTTTTGTACTAAGGTAAATTGATTTCAAATTAGAATCTTCCAGAACACCAATTCATTGGATGATTGTCTACTAAAGAATCTAACTTGACAACTGGTGGGAAGTACCAGTGCTCCCAAAATTAGTGGCAGGCTTGTCCAGTCAAAAGCAAGAAAGAGTACTAAATAATAAAAATATGTCTGTTGTCAAGTTAGTTTCTTGAGTGAACCAGTTTGCTCTTTTGCTCTTGGTTGAACAAACTTGCAATTAATTTTAATAACAAACTTTTTGATATTTCCCAACATATTCTCACTGGAATAATGTATAATTCATGAAATATTAAACAACAAACAAACAAACCCAAAACCTCTCTTATATATATATATATATATATATATATATATATATATATATATATATATACATGCAAATTTCATTAAACGTAATAGACATTTTATGTCTACATATTTTTTTCTGGATCCGTTCGAATTCCCGTATTACTTTTATTCGTATTACAATTATAAATGCGATGAAAAAAAAAATATTGAAAACATTGATTCACAAAAACATACTCCCCACTGATCCTAATAAAAAATAAAACTTATTATTTATTATAATAAGTTTAAAACCTCGAATTTAGTCATTAGAAATAATTCCTAATGTGCTAAAACAAAAGTTACATCACTTTTGTCATAGACCCTCCCCTGATGATGGCCCAAAGTCGGGCAGAAAGTACTAGGGATACATACAACTATGGACAATACATAAATCAATTCCCCCCGAATACGATAAAAGTAATACAGGAATTCGAACGGATCCAGAAGAAAATATGTAGACATAAAATGTCTATTATGTTTAATGAAATTTGCATTAACGAAGAAATGCTGCCTAAATATAATATATATATATATATATATATATATATATATACACACACACACACACACACGCATACATACACATTACAATTTTTATAAATTTACTCTATATAAACTCATAATCATTAATAGTTAAATTCATAGGTGTAGCATTGCTACTATTCTATTAGTCAAAACAAAAATCATAACTCACGTTTTAATAGATGTATACAATTTTACTAGCAGGCTCCCATATTTGATTATAGTTGACTAATATCTACACCTGTTGAGAAAGAATGAGCCACCAATGATTAATACTTTAATTCTTTGAATTCTTAACATAGTGACTTTCAAATACCTTGTACCTGAGTTCACATTTATTAAAAAGAAGAAAAAGAGGTCAGCACAAAATACATTCAAACTTCTCTATAGGGCCCAGCCATCTTTGTTTATTGTATCATTCCATAAAAAGAAAGTAATCACAAAATTAAGCCTGTAATAATTTTCTGACAATTTCCCCAATGCTCAGCAGCTTGAAATGTTAGGCTTACAGGTTAAACAGTTAGATGTATTACTCTGTGTGTGTGTGTGTGTGTGTGTGCGCGCGCGCACGCGCGCATACATATATCACAGTGTAAATGATAAAGTTTCACAGATGAAAGAAATTATCCCATGTACTTGTCAGCTAATGCATTTGCAAATAATATTTTTTTGTAAACAGGTTATTGTCCAACCATAGATTACTCGATGGGATGCTGGAGATGGGGAGGTTATAAAAAAGAGTGAATGAATTCAGATAGTCTAATGGACAGATGCGGTACTGGTCAAATTATCTGAAATCCAACACTGACCAACGCTGACCAAATAATCAATGAACAAAAGCCAACATGCACAGTATAATGTTGTTTTAACCCAAAGATAGAAAAATGCAACATGCTCTATAAACAGACAAGTTCTTTGTTGAATACTTGCTTGCCAAGTTGTGAATATATGAGGTGTGTTCAAAAAGAGACTGACACTGTATTTACCGAGACAGAAGTGAACAATGAATGAAACATTAATTTTCTTCAAAATATTTACCTTGGTATTATTACATTCCAATGAGTTTTCAATCACTTTATTATACAAGTCATTCAAATTGTGTATAATTCATGAAAATGTTATTCCTTCTAACAATTTAGACAAATTGTATATAAAACTTGAAAAGGATCAAATTGGCAAAACTGGATTCACCAAAACAGAAATGGACGAATAAATCAAACATTAATTTTCTTTAAAATACTTATCTTGGCATTCAATACAGTTATTTCAACAAATTTCCTGTGGGTTGAAGCACATTGTCATGTTTCTTTTAAACACCATCAAATCTCACCCACTGAGATAAATTTTCAGTTTAGAAAACAAGAAACAAGTTCAGAGTTAGGGCAGTGAGTTGTGCTGCACTTAGACAATTTGGGGTTTCACTAAAAACATTTCATTGAAAAACTATCAGGACTGACTTCACAATTTTATCTTTTGTCACAGTCTAGACATCATCACTTTATTAAATAACTTGCTTAGCTGTGCACATGTCTTCATATAAATTCAAGTTTTTTTTTAAATGTATAACTTATATTGATACTCTTTCATCAAACATAATATCATTAGGAGTAATAGAATTATGGGTTTCTTTGCAATTCAGCTCAGCTCAAAATGCTAAGTAAAGCTTGTTATCACATACTGATGCACTTATGAGAAGTATACAATAAGTTTTACCTCATTGGTTTGGTTTAATTGTTTAATGGCATATCAACCTTCATGGGTCATTTAATTCCAAAGCCATCCTTGTAGAACAGTAGTGATACTATTTAAGACAAAGCTGGGGAGAATAAAGGAGTTTATACTTTTCCCAAGGGGCATTAGTCCAAAAGTAAACTCCCTTACTTTGAGGCAGTAGTCCAGCACTTTATCCATTATGCAACAGGAACTCTCCTGAGATTTAAGGTTTTTTGGAATAAACTTTATAAGGAAAACTTAACAATTCTGTTTATATAAACACCTGTTATTATAATCCAATTTTTATATATTGACAGAAAAACTGACACATTGTAATGAAAGACTAGTTAGCAAAATAGAAACTTAGAAAATAATACAATTTTCAATTTAATAATAAAAGTGTTGGCGGTTTGAGTTCACATTTACTCCAATTATAATTTGGTTTGGTTTTATGGCACATCAACCATTGTTGATTATTAAATGCCAAATCCTGTTTTTACATATATATTAAATATATCATTTTTAAACATATTTTGTAGATACACACAGTTTAAATATCAAACAGTTTTATTTCTAACAATTCAATTTAGCATAAGTCAACAAAAATGAAATGGTTCAAAGCATGCAATGGATCACCAGCAGTTCAATTAAATATAAGTCATTTATTTACACACAGTTAAATGATCAAGCAGTTCTATTTCAAACAATTCATTTTAGCATAAGTCATTTGTTTGCAATCAGTTTAAATGTCCAACAGTTCTATTTGACTGATAGATAGGACTTTATCAGATGCTACCACTCTGGGCCTCAGTGGACCTGGGAGCAATGGCAATGAAGGGATACTCCACATTGTCCTAAAGCTCCAGCATCAGTGAAGCCTCACCATCAGATTATTTAATGTCATATACAGGACATTCATTGCAGAGTGTCTTACCCTTCTGTAGAGATGCAATCAGTGTATTCTACAGCCCCAGCTAACTGGGCCATCCAATTCTGACTTCCCAAGGAAGATAACTATTAAATGTTAACTATAGTATCTCCCCCGCTCCACTTTATTTATCAACAATTCATAACCAGTTTCAGTGAACCATTGAGCTTGATATTGAATCAAAGCCTATTTATAAAGTTTATATATTTAATTGCAATACAAACAGAAAATTAAATATAAATTCTATAAATAAGATAGGAGTCATCATTTAGCTTAATGGTAGCCAAAAGCAGCCTGTAAGAATACTCTCAATAAACTTAGATATCTGGAACTAATTCCAAAAATAATCAGTATTCAATTCATAACAAACTATAATGGGTTTTCTTTCTATTTGGTTGATATAATCATCAGAACACTGACTGGCTATGTGAAGCTTTTTTTGTCATGAAGTTAAAAATAGACCAAATAAAGAATGATAATGAAAGATGCATACATTTGAGACGAGAATATGATACAAGAAATAAAGCCAAAAAGGTTATCAAAAAAGTTTGAGAAGAAAGCAGACAGATTATATTTTTATTTATTCATCAATGTATCAAATGAAATTCATTCATAAATTTACCACAAGTTGTTTTCATCATTCATTTTCCCTGTTCTTTCATCTGTAATGTTGTTATTTGCTTTTTTCTTTCTTTTGCTGACATCCATCAAAACTCAGTTTAATTATCATTTTTATCTTATTTAAAAACAGTGCAGATTGGTTTAGTCATTTAACAGTATATCAACTCCTTATGGGTTATCTAAAGCTGAAATTTGATTCATTTCTAAATGTTTTCTTATAATCATAACTGTTAATATTTTCAAAATTTCATTGGAATCATTTTTTTTTTAAACACATTTTAATTGTCAACAATAATTTGTTTGCATAGTTATAAGAAATGAAATATGCATTGACCTTGTTTTGCATCCTGCACTCAGACAAAAGAAAGTCATTTTTTTTAAGCAGAGTTGATTTGAATTCAAAGTTTTCCTTCTCTTAGACTGGTTGCCTTACCAAGGCTAAAAAATCCAGTTTGGCCTATTATTTACCCACAGTTGAGGGAAGAAGCATTTCATGCCTTTCATTAACATGAAGTGAAACACAAAGAGCCTTATCCAGGATTTGAACTCTGGTCACCAATTCTTCTTTCAACAACGATAAACAATACACAAAGTCCGCCTCTATATATGACATCAGGTATTCCTATTTAATACAAATAATTTTCACACAGCTAATTGATTTCAAATATTCCGATCCAATACTAATAGTTTCTAAACAGATCTATTCAACTCGTAGATGGGCCCTTTAACAGGTACTACCACTCCTGGTCAGAGTGAACATGGAAATAATAACAATGAAAGAATAACTAACACTTCCCAGAGCTCCAGAACAGGAGCCTCACCACCAGATGCAGTTTAGCGTCATACTCAGGAGACATGCAAATTGGAGACAATAATAAAGGATAAGTGCTTAGAGACAAGTCTTGCAACTCTTTTTGCCACAGAGAAGCCTGTTCAATTGCACCAACTGATTGACCAACTAATATTATCTCAAAGATGAAAGAAAATACAAGTCAAAATTTATTAACATTACAGACTTTCTGACAATATATCTCAGTAACAAAAGGCTAGCCAATATTTTAGGACATTCAATTTGGCATATACATCCATTGTTGGGTTAAATTTGAACAAAACTGAAAGAGGTTGATGCAACACATGCCATTTTATGGCCGAGTTGATACGAAACAAACCTAAAATAAATAAAATTTGGAGGTGTGCATGGCATCAGGGTTGACTTTAAGAGATGCAGGGTTCAATTGGTTTAAGGCGAGCCCTACATAACCTAATGATTATCATTGGAGACAACAGACTTGGCAAGCCAAGTTCATATCCCAAACACTGTTCTTTACTTTTCACTTCATTCATGACCTTAAAAAAGGCATAAATCCATCTCTTCTCCTCTTAGTAAATAATAGGACAGACTAAATAAAGCAACCAGTTGAGGAGACTACATTCAAAGCAGCTGTAATCTGATTAAAGATTGACCTTGTGTCACATCCTATAAAAAAATTGGGTAAATACTTGCATAGTATCAAATATGGTATTTTTAGGACTACTTTTATCTTTTGTTTTAAAACTGTATTACTTTTAAACATTTCAAATCTTATATTGTAATTATTTCCTTGTCTTATACAAAACTTTTCTGTCAGCAAATTTTGCATTAATGGGGAGCTCCAGTTATAAAATGGCTGAAGTGCTTGAAGCCAAGTAGACTAAGTTATTTTAAACTCTAGTTGTACTATTGCATTCACTTTTGGACGAATATCCTTGCAAAAGATATTGAACTCCCTTATCATCCCCCCACCTCAGCTATGAATTAAATAGTATCACTTCTACAATTGTTTGTTAGTCTGGTTTAGTTTTATGGTATACCAAACATTGTAGGTCATTTAATGCCAACTTCTTTTTGTACATATATATTAATTATATATGATTTGGATGGGTTGCATTTTATGGCATATCAACCATTGTAGGTAATTTAATACCAAATTCGTTTTATACATATATATTCAAGATATGATTTCTAAACACATTTTGTAGATGCACACAGTTAAAGGATTAAATAAGCCTGAGCTCATTTTTTTTTTTTACATATTTAAATGGTTTCATTTATTTCTATCTAAAACTTATATTTCTATTTACTATTACTCATTTGTTTGCACACAGTTTAATGTTTTCAAGTTTTGCTATATTTCAGTAATGATTCAATTAAACATCAATCATTGGTTAATACACAGTTGAATGATCAAACTGTTCTAATTAAAAAAAATTCAGTTTATCATGTCAACAAAGTTAAATGTTCTAAGTATTGCTATGCATCATTAACAATTCAATTAAACAGTCATTTGTTTACACACAGTTAAATGTAAAAACAGTTCTATTTCAAACAATACAGTTTAGCATAAATACACTGTTTAAATGTCAAACAGTTATAGTTGACTCATAGATAGGACCCTATCAGGTGCTACCACTCTGGGCCAGAGTGGACCTGGGAGTGATGGCAATGAAGGGGTACTCTATATTCCCCAAAGCTCCAGCATTACTGGAGCCTCACCATCAGATTGTTTAGTGTCATATCCAGGACACTTGTTGGGGGAGTTTTACCCCTCTGCAGAGGTGCAGTCAATGTATTCAGCAGCCCCAGTGGAATGGGTCATATTTTTCCACAGGGATGGCTTTGATATTAAATAACCCATAAAGGTTGATAAGCCATTAAGTAAAGAAACCAAACCAAAAACTTGCACTGAAAATTCTTTTCTTTCAGATTTTCAATGTATAATGCAGATTATTACAACCAAGTTTTACACATTTGTGTGGGTCCATGGATCACAAGCAAATGAAATTACCCAGAGACCAGATTTTTGCAGAGATATTGACTTGACATCAGCCTCCAATGGACAACTTGAGATTAATCTCCACAATCATGTGAGGCTACCGAAGGTCATCAGATGGTAAAATATGCCATTTCTGACCAAATAGAATGAGAAAAACTTTGATAGGAAATACAAATATTCTTTTAATTCCAGAAATGGTTGAACAGACAAGATCAGATCCAGGTTTCCCACATGGTCCACTATATGTCAGATGTTTACGGGTAAGTCAGTGAAAGAAAAAACTCTAATATACATATTTGCAAATGATGAAAGGGCAAGAAATATTATTTACAAGAAAGTTCCACAAAGCTGACAAGAATTCTTTTTCTTTTTTTGTTTAACAAGTTTAAAATTAAATCGACAAGAAAATACTGATTAATAAAACCTTTGGAGAATAAGAAACGCCAATTTTCACTCGATATTCGACACTGGAAAAAAAAATTGACTTTAGCTGAGGAATTATTCATCAGCTAAATGGTTACAGTAGGAGGAAATAAACTTTATCACCAGAGTTCAATTCCTGGTTGTAGCAGTCTGTATTTCATTTGAGAAAGAACATCTTTATCTCCTCTTTCTCTAGCTATGGGTAAATAATAAGGCAGACAATCTAGAAGATAAATACTGAATACGAACCAGCTATAAAAGTAAGTAAAGTTGGCAACCTTAGTCGAGGGCGACCAGAAGGTTCCCTTTTCAATAGCTACTACACCCAGGTGTAGAGGAGGGCACTACTCTTTTCCCTGGATTACTCCACTTTACCCTTGATACATACCTTATATTGCTGAGTGTTAAGCAAGGAGGTATCAAGTACCATTTTTAAAGTCTTTGGTAAGACACGACCTGGGATTGAACCAAGGTCTCCCAGACCATTGGCAAACACTCTTACCCACTAGGCCAATGAGCAGATCAGCCATATGCACTTAAAAATTGACCTTGTCTCTCTATATATTGGCAAAAAAACAAAAGAACAAAAAATATGGTGAGAGTTTCAGAATCTTTCCTATGCTTAAAGCTCTTTTTCTTTTCTATTTATGACATGTTCATATTTCTGTATCCATAGAATCTTGTTAAAATATAATACCCGAATTTCATTGACACATTTTATTTCTTGTTCTTTTTCCCCTTTACAATGATGGCTACGTTCACTAGTAATGTAGATAATTGTCAGACGATGCTACCTTTGGTACAAAGCCACATCCATAAAGTGATCAACAGGAACCTTAAAAGAACTCAATTTTTTTTTGAGTGAGAGGATTTCTAATGCAAGACAACATCAACATCCTTAAAAAGCTCTTATATTCATGTGTGTACGCACAACCACTCTACTACAAACAGGATATGACAAAAAGGTCAACTTTTTAAGATAGTGCTAAGTTTTCCCTTACTGTATCCACAGAATCTTATATATCAGAACTATTTCATCAAAACATTTTGTCTCTTACCTCCTCTACCGAGCAATGCCATGTACTCCTACTAGTTATATATTAAACACTACTAAGTTCAAATAACATGCAGACTACTAGTAGATAAATAAATGTATGATGTGATGATCATGTAAAAAAAAATTCTTTACTGGTGTGATGCTGAGTTTTTGTATACAAATACACATTGTATTCTTGACAGATTTATTGCAGTCATTGAGGTGAGGGGTAATGGTAGAGAAAGAGAGATAAGTGGGTGGAGAGAAAGCAGTTTTGTGCAATGCAATCACTACAGTTGCAATATCCACAGCTTCTTTGACTACAAAGTATCACTTTACATGATGTTATGTAAAGATTCTACAACTGTGAAAAATTTCCCTTTATCTCAGACGTCATCAAAATGCATGTAAGTACATTTCTTATAAAAATGAGTGCTTGTCCCAAATAAATGGATCAGAGAAGCATTTGCCTTTAAAAAAAAAACATGCAAATAGAAATAAGAAATAAAAAAAAATGGAAAACCCTCAAAACTAAAAGCAAAACATTCTATCTAGCATGTTTATTTAGTGATTTGTCCATCTCAAAGTTCTGGGGTGAGAGTGTAGTATCTGTGTGCCCTGCCTAGAACCAAAGTGTTACTTTCCCAACACTTCTGCAATTAAAACTAGCAATCTGAACAAAAACAAAAATGTTTAAATTGATAAACTTCTTAAGACCCACAGTTAAATTTTAAGCTTCTAGAACTTTTCAGAATGTTTTATATATATATATATATATATATATATATTACACTCGATTGATAAATGTGACCTCCTGAACAATGATAAAGTTTGGTGTATTTATTATGGATAACTTCCTAAATTATCATGGCCAATGCAAATATATGAGGTATCAATAATAAAAGTTGAAGCAATGGAGTGGTTAATGTGTAAATATAAAAAAATGGTTGGGAGTACCTAACTCCTTAACAAATGTGGCATTATACAGTTCATCAATGAAACTAAAACTTCCGACATTGTCACTTGTTGAGGAATTTAGATTATTTAAAGTGCAACTTTTCTAGATGCTGCGTGACTCTCACGAACCACTAGTGAAGAACGCCTAGTATTCTGTAATAATTGGTTGGAAATGGAAGGCAAAAAAGCTGTAGAGAATACACAGTCAGTCATTAAGATGAAAGAAATAATTGGCACTATGGCAAATGGAAGAGCAGGTCTAGATATTGGTGGTCCAAGGAATCCACAATAAACAAAAGAAAAATCATTTCAGAAGAAATTCATCATCTCGAGGAAGTCAGGCATATTGATACAACTTTAAGACAAAGGAAACAGGGTGCATGGACCAAGTGGGAGAGTGCAAAAGACAGAGCTGTCACATGGGGCAACCTTAAGCACACAGAACCCCAAAAATTAAGTTTCCTTATAAAGATAGTCTATGAGGTTTTACCAACACCTGTCAACCTTCGTGCTTGGGGGTTAACAACATCCGACCGATGCAGAGCACATGGGAAAACTGCCAGCCTCAAACATAGTCTCACTGGATGCAAATATGCTCTAAGAAGCTACATGTGGAGGCATAATGAAGTCCTTGAGATTTTTGCCAAGGCTGCGCAGATATGTTGTGAGACTGCCAGTAAAGCTCTAAATAATTTCACCAATAGAGCAATTAATTTTGTTAAAGAAGGAATTATTTCGAAACTTTCACATAAAAATAAGCATAGATCATCATTGCTCAATGGCTGCATGGACTGGCATGTCACAACCAATTTAGAACATTATTAACAACCCAGGATCTAGATAGTGTCATTTGGTCCATCAAATTAAAAAAAAGCTTTTGTTACTGAGTTAACGGTCCTTTTTGAAGAAAATTTTGACTGGGCACATCAGTGTAAGTTGGAAATATATGAGGATCTGCGAGAACAATGTGTCAGAAATGGCTGGATAACCAATGTATTTCCTATCGAGGTCGGATACCAAGATTTAATTACCAACTCAACCTCTGTATTCTTGTCTAATCTTGGACTTTATCCATCAGACAAGCGGAAATACATAAAAATGATCCAAGATAAGACTCAAACTGTATCAGCATGGATATGGCAATCCCATAGAGTGACATCAATCCGACAAAGTCTAGTGGTATCGTGAGTTACTGATGGGGCGCTCTGGGTTAGTGGTAATGATGCTTTCGCCCCAAAACTATGCCAGAACCGAGAGTGATCATCAAATGAAGGCTTTGTTGGAAGCAATGCTGCTGTATAAACATCAGTCATTGTATGATACCTATATATAGCCAAGAGTTTTGTATAACTTTTACTCTGACAGAAACTATACTAAGCAACTCACCATCAAACTAAAAAGGTTCACAGTTAGCAAATCTTAGAATATGCTTACTGTACCCTCTACAGAGGGGTAAGACCTCCCCACTACCAAAAGTGGTGTCCTGGGTATGACACTAAACTTCATCTGTAGGTGAGACTCCAGTTTTGATCTGGAGAATGAGGAGTACCTCAGTCATAACTATTATTCATAGGTCCACTCTGACCCAAGTGGTAGTACCTGTTAGGGTCCCACCTATGGGTCAAATAGATCTGGTTAAAAATTATTTGTATTCTATTGAAGGGTTTGAAAAAAAAAACGTTAACAATTACACAAAAAATGTAAATAGGAATGCAATTCCTAATTTCTAGACATAAAATAACCCTAAATGGGTTGAAATGCTGTTAAAATCAATCAAATTTTTTTTCTCCATCTGTAAATTCAAGGATCAAAGTGTAGTATCTATGTGATCAGTCTATTGCCAAATACTTACTTGCTCTGTACTTTTGCCAAGGATCAGAGTACAATTAGTTAGGATTAACAATCAGGACAAAAAAGAAAATGCTTAAAATCAATAAATCCCTTAAGTGTCATAGTTAAATTTTAAAATTCTGCAGCTTTTCAGGATTTTATATACACGATTTTTGCATAACTCACCATCAAACTATGGAATTATTTGACTTTCATTATAACCAATGTTTGTTTTATTTAATAGTTTATGACAATTGCTTCAGGTTCAAGAAAGGTTGATTGAGAAGTAGATAATTTATAGCATTTTATTTATTCCTCAATGTATCTTTGTGAAATTCGGTGATAAATTTACCACAAGTTTTTTTCATCATTCATTTTGACATTTGTTTATTCTTTTAGCTTTTATTTCATTTCTTATTATTATTTAAATTGGCATTTTTTGCCTTTTCTGTTATTCATGTATTCTTTTATCTAATTTAATCTGACATGATAGCATTATGTTTTTTCCATTGCTCCAAACTTGTACATTCTCTGAATTATATAAATGTAACAAAACAAAACATATCCATTTGAATAATTAGATTGAACATCAAACAGCTGTCATTGATTATCAAATAAAAAGCATTGATTATATATATATATATATATATATATATATATATATATATATATGTATATATGCTAGCTGTTTCATAAATAACAGAGTTTAGAGTTACTGTAAAAAAACATTAATTTGAACACCTGTATTGAGCATGAAACAATTGCCATGGACTATTGAATAAAATTTTCTAAATTCATTAGAATTAATTAATCATAAATATTGATAAAACTATTTTAAAAAATAAATCAAAAGAATAAATAAATATATATATATATATATATATATATATATATATATATATATATATATATATATATATTTTCATCATACAACATGTGAAAGCACAAGTGATACCCTGTCCTCATCAGCCGCCAACCAGGGGTGATAACACAGTTTCAGTAGCTCAAGGCAGTACTGCCACTCCTGGTGCTACCAAGCAGCTTTTGCCACCGGACAGGGTATTAAGAGAATTATATATATATATATATATATATATATATATATATACATATATATATATGCCAGATCAAATAAGAGCAGAGACTACATTGGATGTTAATCTTCATTTTTAGTGAGCAGTTTGTGATTTAAAAAAAACAAACAAAAAGCAAAAAAACTAAAATTTGAAGTGTCATATATATATATATATATATATATATATATATATATATAACACTTCAAATTTTAGAGGTAAGAAGGATTAAAAGCTACAGACATATCTGCGTAAACAACATTTGAACCCAGTATAATTCCACAAGGTTTCAGCTTTTCTTATAAATAAATACCCACTGATTTTTTTTTTACTGTTCCATTTAGTCATTTTCTACAGTAACAGATATAAATAAGTAAAAAAAATAGAAATTGCATCAAATTCTACTATTTTTCTTTCATCTAAAATTTGTTTGAACAAAGTTTGATACTCAATCTGCATTGCAAATGATTTCCTGTGGCCAAAAATCAATGTTAGCATTACTTATAGAATAAAATTGTTTGACATTTAAATTGTGAAAACAAATGACTTATGATAAATCATTTAAACTGAGTGCAAACAAATAACTTATGTTAAATTGAATTGTTAGAAATAGAACTGTGTAAATAAACTGTATAAATAAACGATTGATGTTTAATTGAATGGTTTGTGAAACATGGCAATACTTGGAACCATTTAACTATGTTGACTTATGCTAAATTGAAGTGTTAGAAATAGAATTGTTTGATCATTTAACTGTGTGTATCTACAAATCATATATTTAATATATGTGTAAAAACAGGATTTGGCATTAAATAAAACAAAACCAATCTTATTAAAATGTAAGGTAAATGCATAGCTAATGATCTTATAAAAGAAATGCATTAAAAATCTGAAAAAAACGTATTTTCAGTTGTCAAGAATTAATGCAAGCATTATGACAATAGATTAAATGTGGAATATAAATCAACCAATTATCATTTTCCAACAACAAAAAATGCAGTGAAAATGTACAATTAATACAAGAGTCATTGACAGAATGATTATAAAGCAATATAGCAAACTGTGAATGGTTGCATCCAGCCAATGTCTGAGAACGGATTTTGTTTGTAGCTGACAAAGGATTTCTTATAAAACTTTCTTATCCCAGATCAGCCTATTTAAACAATTAAATCAGGGTAGTATTAATTGTTCATGGCCTTTATTCACATTTAATATTGTGACAGAGGTAATGAATCCTATTAGCCTAACTAAGAAGATGAATTTCCTTCTGTTCAGACTATCAAGGATTTTCTACTTAACTTGCCATTTTGTTTCGTTTTGTTTATCTGAGATTTGTTTATAAAAAAGTTTGACAGATATTTTTCCAAAGGAAGTGATAGATATGCTTCATGTAAAAAGTATGCAGTGCTAGGCTAATTATAGAGCTAAAAAGCATACTGTGTTTGGCCAAATTTCAGGGTCACAAAAAGAACAAAAAACCTTTAGATTCTTTCAGTGAAAACAATAAGTCAGATAGAACACTTAGGAGGTAAATGCCAAATAGAGGAGAATAGTCAGAGTTAACAGCTTGACTATAAGAAGCAGCAAAAGCAAAAGATAATAAGCTGTGTTTGTATATATATATATATATATATATATATATATATAAACACACACAAATGTACAAACATGTACACAAGATTATTGTCAAAGGTAATGGACATGGCAAACCAAATTCAAATCCTGTTTGCATTTAACATAACAGTAAAACCCAAAGGAAAGTTATGAATCCAACTATTCTTTGTCCAACTATGAGTAAATAAAAGGACAAACTGGTCTCTTTAATATTGTTATGGCAACAGATCTAGGAGAAGGAAAACAAATTCAAACCTGTTAAACTCCACTTAAAAATTAAAATTCTGTCACATCCTGCTAGTGGGGAGGGGTTGGTAAATACACACACAGATATATAAGGAGCTTGAATAAGTTCTCACTGTTTTCAAACAAATGGCGTTCCCAGAACTTCGTGCATGTAGTTTCAGATAGTAATGCATCTATAAGGAAGCATTATAAACAAGCTTGAAATTCAGAGAATGTCATTTCGCAAAGTCTAAACTTTGGTTTTCATAACGCTAAACATGTCGGATTCCATGCCAAAGAAAGTATCTCAGTGGGTAGAGTGTTTGCCAATGGTCTGGGATAACTGGATTCAATCTCAGGTCATGTCATACCAAAGACTTTAAAAATGGTACTTGATGCCTCCTTGCTTAACACTCAGCAATATAAGGTACGTATCAAGGCTAAAGTGGAGCAATCCAGGGAAAGAAGTAGCGCCCTCTCCTACACATTGGTGCAGTAGCTATTGAAAAGGGAGCCTTTGGGTCACCCTCGACTATGGTTGCCAACTTTTACTTTATTCAAAAGAAACCTGCAGCTGAAGTACAGAGAATTCTTGAGACTTACGGCGACCATGTTCTGTCAGAAACGACATGCAGACATTTTAGATACTTCAAAAATAATGATTTTGATGTTGAAGATAAAGAATGCTCTGATGCACCTAAAAAGCTTGAAGATGAAGAATTGGTAGCATTACTTCATAAAGCCTCATATCAGGTGTAAGCTGAACTTGCAGAACCATTAGGAGTTGATTACACAATAGTTTCAAAACATTTGAAAGCATTCAGAATGATTCAAAAGCAAGGATATTGGATACCATACAAGTTGAAGCCGAGAGACGTCAAACAACATCTTGTCACGTGTGAACAGCTGCTTCAATGGCAAAAAAAGTAAATGTTTTTTGCAACTTATTATGACCGACGATAAAAATTGGATATACTATGATGGCCACGCATCAACATCGACAGCAAAGCCAAATATCCATGGTTTAAAGCTTCTGCTCTGCATCTGGTGGGATCAGCTGGGTATACTTTATTATGAGCAGCTCAAACCAACTGAAGCCATCATGAAAGATCACTATCAACTACAATTTATGTATTTGAGCCAACCATTGAAGAAAAAAACAACCACTATATGAGTAGAAACAGCATCAAGTGATTTTGCAACATGACGAGTGAAAACCTAGTTGTTACTATTGATGACACATGATCTAGCTGAGAAGCACTTTCATTCGTAAGATGCCAAAAAATGGGTCAACTCAAGGTTAGCCTAAAAAGATATGTCATTTTTCTGATGTGGAATTCAAATGCTGCCAGAAAGATGGGAAAAAGTAATGGCTAGCAATGGACAATACTTTCAGTGACATGTTTCTTAGTAATTTTTGAAAATCAGCAAGAACTTATTCAAGATTATATATATATACACAAATACAAATAGACATATTTTGTATTCTTTCAACACACTGCTCGTTAATGGAATAATGCATGTATAGTTCAAGCAGATGAGACAGTCATGCAGCTGTGCATCCATTTTTATCTTAAAATTTTAAATCTAAAAACATTTAAAGCTTTAGTCTCCAGACTTTTCGATTATGCTTGATGATATATATATATATATATATATATATATATATATATCTCAATCCACAAAAAATATGTTGAATTAAATGATAAATGATATTTAAAGGTTTTTAAAGAAATTCGTACAAATATCACGGAAAGACAAAACTATCAAAATACCAAATCTATATTTAAAAAAGAAAAGAAAAGGAACAGCTTTAAATGCTGAATTTATTTTGTGATTATTAAATTATAAAATTGGTTTCTAATAATTATTTGAGGAAAAAATGACATTTGACAAATGAGATATACGTTCTTTGATATTTATTATCAAACAATGCAAAGCCTCTTCAATTCAAAAGACAAAAGTTGTTTTTTTTCCGACAAACATCAAACGAAAGAATAGATGCAAAGCTGGAGAAACCAAATGAAAATGTACATAAAATAAGAAAAAAAAAACAAACAATGACAGCTCAGATATTTTTTCATAAGGTTTGGTTAGTTTGGCACAAGGTTAGAAGCATGAGCATCCAGTGAGAATCAAACTCACTAACAATGGTCTGCTAGCCTCAGCTTGCAAAACCATTATCCCACTTGAGGGGCTGATAAGATTTTCTCATTACTTCTTTCTGTCTGTTATCACATTAGTTTTGATTTGATTTCTTTGTTTAATGGCATATCATCTTTTGTGAGTTATTTAAGGCCAAAGCTATCTTTGTAGAAGAACCACAGTAATAGTATCTAACTCATAGCTGGGACGATGAGGGGTTCCTACCTTTCATAAGAGTATTAGTCCAAAAGTGAACGCAGTATTACGAATGGAGTTTGAATTCACTTCAAGGCTGCAGTCGAGTACTTCAGCCATTAGGCCATAGGAATCCTTCCTATCACATTAGTTACATCTCTGAGGGGATCGTTCTGGTGAGGGGAGTATGATGTTGCAAGACCCGAAACTCCCCAATGACCCAGAAGATTAAACACTGACAACACCTACTGGCGCCAAATTAAGCGCGTATATTCAAGAGTTTAATTTGAAGCAATGTTAAGGGAGATGAGTAGCGCCCTCCCCTACAACTCGGTGTAGTAGCTATTGAAAAGGGAGCCTTCTGGTCGCCCTCAACTAAGGTTGCCAACTTTACTACTTTAAGGAGGTAAGAAGAGAGAAAAGTATTTTAAATATGCTAGAGTGGGGGGTAATATGAGGGAGGAAGATGAAGGAGGTGAGAACACAAAAAGTTTGTTTGTTTGGGTTCTATGGCATATCAACCTTTGTAGGTTATTTACTACCAAATCCATTTTTATACAAATGAACAGTTCTATTTCAAACAATTCAGTTTAGCATAAGTCCAAAGTTTAGTTCTATTTGCCCCATAGATAGGACCCTATCAGGTGCTACCACTCTGGGCCAGAGTGGACCTGGGAGCAATGGCAATGAAAGGGTACTCCACATTCCCCAAAGTTCCAGTATTACTAGAACCTCACCATCAGATTGTTTAGTGTAATATCCAGGACACTCATTAGAGGAGGAGGGGAATTCTTACTCCTCTGTAGAGATGCAGTCGGTGTTATTCTACAGCCCCAGCCAATTGAGCAAGACACATAAAGAAGAATTATTCTTATGAAAAAAATTGTTCATTATGAAATTTTGAAGAAGTAATCTCTATCTCTCTCTCTCTCTCTCTCTCTCTATATATATATATATATATATATATGCATGTAACCCAGCAAAGTAAGCCCATCATATCATGAGAATACTCTTAAATTGCTTTGATTTTGATGTGTGGTCAAGTCACATTAAAAGCATCAATTCTCATCATCAGATCACCAAAGTTAAACAGAAATGAGCATGTTCAGTACTCAGACGGCAGACAATTTACAAACATTAGTTTCTGTCAGTTAACTAGAGGTGCCAGCTAGGGTTGAATAGTAGCTTTTTAGCTTTGATAAGGCAACTTACCTAGAAGAAAATAAATTCTGATTTAAGACCAGCTGCACTCCTCTTAAATTGGCTTTAATCCTAGTCTGTGATTGGTTTAAAACATACTGTAAGCAACCTGAAGCCTGAGTGGCAGATGAAGTAAATAACAACTTTAAAGAATAAAGCTGTCAATTCCAATTGAATGATAATCCAACAGAGTCTGCATTCACCCTTGATGTATTTTTTTAATCATCCAAATTCTTGATTAAATAAGAACCTTTTACTCCTTCCTAAATATCCTCACCACCACCACATCCAGGGGTCTCTTGACTGATTATCATTGAACAGAAATTCAACAGGTGGTCTAATTATTTACTAAAGATTATTTTCTATCTGTTTTCCAGTTTTTATTTGTTCAGTAGCATATTAACTCCTTATGGATTATTTAATGCCTAAATTCCATTTATATGTAAATGTTTGTATTCATTTTCAATGTTCCATTGCAGTTTTTGAAATTTCACTTTTGTCAACAATCATTTGTTTCCACATATGATATATGGTTTCAAGTATTCCAAACACTAATTTATACAAAATTATATGGTCTAAAGTAACTGTTTTTATCTAATAATTATAATAATAATAAATGAGAAAACAAGCAAAATCTCACACACAAAAACTTTGACAGGGAAACCTTAAGAAAGAAATTGAATCTCTTCTGATACCAGCACAAAACAACACCAAAAGACTAACTATGTCAAAGCAAAAATAGACAAGATGCAAAAAAATTGATTTATGTGGTGATAGAGATGAAACAATCAATCATAGGATAAGAGAATATAGTAAATTAGTTCAAAGAGACTATAAGACTAGACACGGCTGAGTGGGGAATGTAATCCACTGGGAATTGTGCAAAAAATTCAAATTTGACCATACAAACAAATAGTATTTCCATAATCCAGAACCCATTCTAGAAAATGAGACACACAAAATTCTTTGGGATTTTGAGATACAAACAGATCATCTAATCTAGGCCAGACGACCAGACCTAGTGATAGTTAACAAAAAAAGAGAACCTGCTGAATAGTGGACTTTGCCGTTCTGGCTAATCAGAGGGTAAAATTCAAGGAAAGTTAAAAGAGAGATAAGTACCTAGACCTTGCTAGAGAACTGAAGAAGCTATGGAACATGAAAGTGATGGTGAAATCATTTGTAATTGGTGTGCTTGAAACAATCCCCTAAAGATTGGTAAAGGTACTGAAAGGTTTGGAAATAAGAGGACAAGTGGTGACTAAAAGGACAAAAACATTATTAAGATTAGCCAGAATACTGAGAAGAGTCCTGGAGACTTGAAGTGACCTGCTGTCACTCAAACTCTAGCGGAAAACCATCAACTAACTCTGGTGTGAAAAACTCTCAGAGTAATAATAATAATAATAATAATAATTGGTTTGCAGTAATGTATTTTCAAGTATTCCTATCTAACACTAATAATTTGCAAGCAACTATATGATTTCAAGTAACTAATAATAATAATCCTTACTAAACAATTATATCTTCAAGTGAATAACCTTAATACAAAAAATCTGTACACAGTTATATGGTATCAAGTATTCTGATATAATACAAATAATTTACAAACAGATATATTTAACATATAAATGTAACCCTAACAGATATTACTACTCCAAGTCAAAGTGAAACTGGGAGCAATGGCAATGAAAGGAAGAATCCACACTCCCCAGAGATCCATAACTGGTGCCTCACCATCAGATGAAGTTAAATATCATACATTTTCCCAGGTTTTCAGAAGAAAAATATAACACATTCATTATTTCTAAAAAGTAGTATTTCTAGAACATTTTTTAAAAGATAATTTTGTTGTTATTATTCTTATTATCTTCACAGACAGTGCTACATTTCTTTAACAGGTGTGGTCTAAATAACTTTATTGTAAGCTATTACCTGTCTGCAATCATTCCTGTATATATATTTGTTTACCAGTGTTCAGTAATTTATTCACGGTTGATAAAGAATAAAGTCAATAATAATGAAGTTAAGTTTATTAATGTCTATGTTTCATTCTCTTTCGAGGTTTTGCTTTTTATATGATGTTGAAAATCTATTCTGCTTGTATAGTTTGTTCTATTTCCAAAACAAGGAGACTATATTCTAATCCAGCTCACATAGCAGAGTGAAGAACACAATTACATCTTTATTTTAAGACAGGATGGGGTTCAGTTATTTGGGTCTCTATAGTAGTAGTTTTACATTACTCTAAAGGTTGGCAGTCTGCCTAGAGTGCCCACTTGTTGATCTTCACTTTCTCTTACAGTGCTGGTAGTAGTAGTAGTAGTATTATAATTCTTTTCTCTGCTTCGATTGTTAAGGCCAAGGTTTACAAACAGAAATAACTCCCTCTTCATTCATTATTGTGCGTCACTCTACGGTTTTTGTAACTTCTCAAAAACCATAAATTAGAAGAGTTTTAGGTTTTTCTTCCTGCATTTCAAACACAAGAAAATCCATCTCTTTATTCAAAAACATAAACGCATACATATATACATACTTGTATGCATATACAGCACATGCATACAAACGTGTGTATGTATGCACACACAACACACACACATATATATATATATATATATATATATATACAGTGTGATGAAAAATATCAAGACTGACACTAATTATTTTCTTTTTTTACAATAAAATTTAAAAATCAAATGAAGACAAATGGATGACCAAAGAAATCATATAATAAAGTGATGACATCTAAACTGCTGTTTAGATGAGTCATTACTGATTTGATCCAAAAATTTTAATGAAGATATGCGCACTGCTTCTTATCGTCAACTTATAGTGAAATCAAAAGGTTCCAGTCAGGTCTGTGAAGTTAAGCAACAATAAACCTGCTCAGTAATCAGATGGATAACCACTTACGTTACTTAGAATAGCTGCTATCACTAAGACCTGTGTGTCAGACTAATCAAAGCTTGATAAATAAGAAAAAGAAAGGAAGAAGTTAAGCAATAAGCTTGCTCTGTACTTAGATGAGTGACCACTTACTAACGGCAGCTAATGTAGGTAACTCGAGGCCCAAAAGCTTAGTAAATAACATTGTTTTCAGAGGATTAAGTATTTCTTGAATAAAGAGAAAAATATAGAGTTTGAAACAATGGAATTAACTTGGATACTAGCAGATGAATAAGCAGTGTTGGAAGAAAAATATTCACTGATCTGAACAGATAAAAGAATCAGTTAAGCCAAGTTGAAAAAGACACAGATGAAACAAAAAAACATAGCTGGAATTAATAGAAATTGAAGAAAGTGAATCAATTAAGTCAATAAAACTGAAAAAGAAAATCAACCATAAAAGATTATATCAAATGTTCAGAAATAGAACATTCAAGTGATTCAGAGTTACATGTACAATCAATCTAATTCTATAACAAATTGTTTCAATATTATTACAGTTCACTGTTACTAATATTAATACAATAAATAATTTGGTTCAATGATTGGAGCATTAAACTAGCGATTTAGATTTTAATGTTCTCTCCCAAACCAAGGTTTGATACAGTCATTACTATGCCTACCAACACATCACTTTGCTATACAAACAAAAGGGAAAATTTTAACAAGAATTTATAATTAGAATCTTCATGCTTGTATGTATTCAACTATAACCCAGCAAAGAAAGCACATAAAAGCAAGATATATATTAGGGCAATGCACTTGAAATTCTTTGGGGTGCAGTGGCTAATGTGATGGATTGTGAGATAGTAAGCCAGTCCAAATTCCAGTCGCACCATTACATTCACTTTCAGACTAATATCTTTGGAGAAGGCATGAACCTACTTATCGGACTATTAACTTAGGGTTAAATGGTATCATTACTGTTCTTTTACAAAGATGGCTTTGGCATTAAATAACCAATGAGGGTTAATATGCCATTAAACAAAGAAACTAATCCAAACCTAAAATGCCCTAACTTAAACTGATTGCTTTTAACAGCATGTCAACCTGTTTAGGGTTATTTTATGCCTAAAAGTTAGGAAATAGCATTCAATGTACATTTATATTTATATTTTTTTATTTAGTTCTTTCTGAATACACACAGTTATTATATCAAGTATTCCTATCTAATACAAATAATTTGCACACAGTTGTATGGTTTCAAGTATTCCTTTCTAATACTAATAGTTATATGATTTCAAGTAATTATTTCTATTTAATGATAGTCATTTGTTTGCACACAGTTATATGGCTTCAAGTAACTAATAATGATAATCATTAGTAAACAATTAGAGCTTTAAGTAACTATTCTTATAACCAATAATTATATGGCATCAAGTATTCCTATCATATACAAATACTTTCAAACAGATCTATTTGACCCATCGACAGGACCCTAACAGATACTACCACTCCAGATCAGAGTGAACTTGGGAGTAACAACAATCCAGAACTGGAGCCTAACCATTAAATATAGGACACATTCTTTTGGGGGATGGTCTAGGCATAAAATATCTCTAGAGGGATTGACATGCCATTAAAACCAATTAATCATTAAGTTCCAAGATTTTCTTTGCTACCAACATTACCCATTGCAAATAATGGTAACCTTGACATTTCCTCATTTTATGCCTTCCACTAAGGTCTTGTAAAAATTTAACATTTACTCACAACAATACTACATCGTATAATCATTGACCCCAAAATTCTAAGAATAATGGAGACAAACAAGAGGCCATTAAAAAGAGAAAAAACATTAAAAAAAGTTCTACCAAACTTTCAAAAGTTAATACATATTCTAAAGAGGCAAAACAAGGTATCTTGGCGCAATCTCCCAGAAGGAACAAATGTTACTAATAAAATTTACTGAGAAAAAGAAAGAGAAAAATGCAGCTATCAGAGGGGAAACAAGTGCCATATGTGGATATTTTACGAGCTTTTTTTAAATTGAAATTAAGAGACTGCAATGTAATATTTCAATTTCCATTTAATATTTCACAGCACATCCAAGCAACAATGTGGCAATGGCAAGAGGTATTTATCAAACTTCCTCAGTGCCAAAATGTGACACAAGGTCAGTTTAAAGTGAGGACTCAAAGGAAACGAGCTTCCCAGGGGTGGTAGTAACAAAAGTGGTTCAGCCTCATT
This sequence comes from Sepioteuthis lessoniana, assembly GCA_963585895.1. Lineage (NCBI taxonomy): Eukaryota > Metazoa > Mollusca > Cephalopoda > Myopsida > Loliginidae > Sepioteuthis > Sepioteuthis lessoniana. The sequence continues at coordinate 96,998,686 of OY757923.1, read as the reverse complement.
GGCATTACTCTTTTTGGGACACCAGCTACTCAAACCAACCCTTACTCCTTTAGACAAAACAGCTGGTACTGCCTGGGGAAAAAGGCTTCCCAGGAGGTGAGCCGATTTTTTTTTCTTTTTACACCACTCAGCAAGAGTGATGGGTAGTGTAAATAATTCAATCTAATATATCTATATACAGCATATACTTATCTATAAGTCAATGATTTGATGATCTTGTGCATAGGAAACTCTTGATTTATGGATATGAAATCATCAATTAATAAAATTAATTTTTGAAGCCAAGTATGGTGCTTGTCCAAAATAGCCCAACCATGAAAATTTTCATTTCTTCAATAATGTACCAAGAATTAACTCAAAATCTAATACTTACATCCACCATCCAGCTAAGAGTAAGTTTCAATAATTTGTTTCATTTTATGATTGGACTGGATAAGCACTCTAAGTATTTTGACAAGCTCTTCCCATTATGCTCAAATATAAATCTTACAAAATTATTTCTTATCTATTTTAAAATCAACCACCCAAGTTTCAGACTTCAAAATTATTTCAAAAGCACAATATTTAAAAACATGTCATACTTAAATAAAAAATTAACAATTTTCTAGCATAAAGAAAAATGAAAAATAATTAATATCTAAATGTATACAAAAGAGGTAGCGATTTTAAAGACTAAAAAAAAAACAACTCCCACTGAAAATAATTTATTAAAAGTTAAATATAATTTGAACACGATATGGTCTAAATAATCAATTTTGAACCGTTAAAGTTTAAATTCAATAAGTTATTTTACTCACTATAAAAGATAAAATCGAAATAGTTTGTCAAATTGAGAGTCTATATATAAAACAAATATTGCATGCAAATATCATATATATGGTATCTACAAAAAACTGTTTAAAAAAGTATTTTTTTAAAAAGATAAAAAATTAACATTCATGATACAGTTTTAGAGAGAAACCCTTGAAATTAACAATTAAATCTTTTGACACATTGTCAGGGTCAAAAACTATAGCTACTAAGAAGGCATTTTGTGCACTTGATTATTTGCTTTTAATGGCATGTCAACAAGTCTAGGGTTATTTTATGACAAGAGGTTAGGGAATTGCATTCTTTGTACATTTATATTTTTTGTGTAGTTGTTTAAGAGTTTTTTCCATGCAGTTGTATCATTTCAAGTATTCCTATCTAATACAAATAATTTTCAAACATCTATTTGAAATGTGGGACTCTAACAGGTACTACAATTTTGGGTCAGAGTGGACCTGGGAATAATGGAAATAAAAGGGTATTTCATACTCACCGGATCTCCAGAACTGGAGCCTCACCATCAGATGTAGTTTGGTGTCATATACAGGTCATCCTTTTATTTATTTTTTATTTAGGAGGAGGGCTCACATAGAGAAACACTTAAAGTTTATTACAGCAGTAAGAAGAATGGCAATATTGATGAAATTTTTCTTTTTTTTTTTTTTTTTTTTTAATGAATAACACAATTTTTTTGCAGAATACTGCAAAATGAAATTATGTAAAGCAAACTGCAAGACAGCCAAAAATTCTATTGGGAAAAATAAGATATAAAATGGAGAATTTTGACTAATAATTTGATCAGCATACTACGAATAATATGAATATATGCAAATCAATGCACAAAACCACATCTGACTAATAAGAGGATGAATAACTAACCAGTTTCTAAATTTAATAGGAACAACTTAGATTTATGACGGCATCTGCACAGTAATTCGGAGTGCATATTCAACAGTTTATCTTTATTGTGAAAAAAAATAAAAATTATATATATATTTTTATATATATACACACACACACACACACACACACACACACACACATACATACATACATACACACACACACACACAATAAGAATTTAGAGCTAATGTCAACAGTTATGTCCAAAAAATTTCCTCCAGATAGATCCCTGATTACTTTTAAATTGTCATAGTTACTAGGGAGGTTGTTAGTTGCAACTGAGTTAATAGTTAGATCTTATTAGGATTTAGAAATCAGAGGGAGCTTGATAAAAGAAAATGGCCCACTAGAACATCATCGAAATGATGAATTTTGAGTGTGAAACCATTCATAAATAAAAAATACAAGGACAGAAATTCACTCTCTTTTCTGGGTGATATATATATATATATATATATATATATATTTTACCTTACTACATTTCATCAACATGCAATTGGTAAATAACCTGAAGATATTTACACTTAGTTGGCACTAATAACTTGATAAAAGGCAAGAATTAATTTATCCCTGTATTCTGTCCTATTGTCATATATCTAGATAATGTCTTATCACTAGTATACCACAATAGACAAACCACTTCAATAAATCATCATCCCAGAACTAATTCATCTGCTCAGGCAAAATGGCAACTGAAAACTATTACCTCCATTGTCAATCTTGACAGAAAGCAATAAGAACAAGAAAGAAAGAAAAACAGAGTCTGATCTATTTAAGGTGCACATTAAGGTCAAGTGTAATAAGGCAAGTTTCACAACAAGCTTTGCTGACTAAACAATAACAGGTGCATTAAGCAGCCTATTAAAATAATTTAGTCATTCTTTTTCTCTTGAGAAAGAATGAAGCATTAAATTCAGTCATTTCTTCAACCTTAATGACTATTTTTAGTTCTTGACTTACAAACCTACTTTAATAAACTTTCAGAACTTTTTTTTTTATTTTGCCACAATTCTTTTTTTGCATAAATGTAATCTGCATTGTTTGGAATAGGTTTATAGCAAAAAATCATTTTAATCTCACAAAAATGATTGTTTGAGGCTATTAAAGATGATAGCAAATCAGAGTGTTCCAGGTTTGAATAGAGGTCTGTTATCAAATTCTTGGTGGCTGAGAATTGCAAAGTAAAATTTACAGAAGACTGTGTGATGTGTTCAGAGAAGCATGTTTTAGTCAAAAAAGATGTTTACATATGGACTTAACATGGATTTGCCATATAAACCTGAATTGAAAAGACATTCCATGGAGTAGATACACACTGACTCTCAGGTAAAGAAAAAGTTCCAGGTGCAGCAGTCAATAAAGAAGGCCATACTGGCAGCCTTCTGGGACATGAAAGGATTTATCACCATAGATTTCCTTGAAAAAGTTGCAATTGTAAACAGTGCTTCCAATTGCCAACTCCTTCGGCAATACCCACCTTATTTATTGAATGACCCCCATGTGTGTGTTTGTGTGTGTATGTATATATATATATATATATATATATATATATATATATATATATATATACTTTAAGAAAAAACAATGAAACCGGTCACATAGGATTATAAATTTATTTCAATCCTGTTACGCATTTTTGAAATTTCCAAAAACACGAAAAAATTAACAGGACTTCTTCAGATCTTTTTGATAAAAAAACTAGAATAGACACATAAGAGTGGGAGGGGATAGAAGAGGGGTGAAGAGTTACCTCTTCATTAAGCCCACTTCCGTTTTGAATTTAAATTTCGGTTAGCAATTGTAGTAAAATTGTTTTTTAAAAAAATTTTCTTTAATTAATAATTTTTAAATTATATTTAGACCTAAATTACAGATTTTTTATTGAATTAGATTTAAACTTTATATAATAACTTCACGTAAAGATACAGTAATAGATATATTAAAACTAAAAACAAAAATTTAATTTATTTACTATATTTTAACATTTCAAAAATATTTAGAAAGCATTAATCAGTTCCACTTTTTATGCGTAGTACGTATGTATTATATGCTTTTTCACAATTTTCTATCTAACAATTTATTTTATTTATTCTCAAAATTAACTCTATGTTTTTATAAAAATTTGGTTAAATATTTATAGTTTAAATTTAGCCCTATGTCTACACCTATTAGTTCATTTCTCTTATTTAATAATTTTTTTGGCTCAGGAAAAAGCAAAATGTGGATTTTTTCTTCAAAACACAGGTTGCACCTACTATCGAAAGATTTTGGGGTACTAGATCTTTTCAATATGGACCACTGTATGTCAGGGGTTAACCCTTTATCTTTTAATCCCCAATAATGTTTTGATAGAGCAGTTTGATTTTTTTGATGCTCATGGGAGAAGGAAAATTTATGATTTCCATATCTAATTTTCCAACTAGTAGACGAAACGCCAATATAAAATTTCTTATCACTTATGTCCTCTTTTGGATTAATAATAGCGTGATATACTACATTACCTAAATTACACAAACCATTCATTGGACAATCAGTTCGAGATTTACAATTACATTCTATTTTTTTACTATTAATATTATTATTATTTACCCGGTTATGAAATTTATTCATTAATTCATTATTATGACTATTCATTATTTGAGACATATTTTTTGTGCAAGAATAACTTATTTTCAAGGTTTTCCAATTAAATATTTTATGTAATATATTATCCTGTTTAAAATGTTTATCTATTAGTCTCAAAAAATATTTACCTACATCTATATTTGCTAATTTACAAAAAGGGGGGGTTAAACCATATAATTTTCCTTTTTCTATTTTTATTTTTTTGATCGTAAGTATTATTTTCTTCAGTAATTTCATTTGTTATATCTTCTTTTAAATACCTCAAATCCTCCTTAAAACCACTATTTTTAAGGGCATCTACTCTCTTTATATATATATATATATATATATATATATATATATATATATTACTCTTTGCATATTTTTCACTTGTTCTACCTGGTGATTTTTCACTGGAGACTGAGTAACAGCAAGTCACCTCAAATCCCCGGGACCCTTTGAAGTATTCTACTTTTGGATGGTCTCAATTCTTCCTTTGATCTCCAGTTCCCCTGTTTTTTGATCAAGTTCTTTGGGATCATTTCAAGGGCTCCAATTACAATTGATATCAATTGTATCTTTTCAATTTCTTTTATTTTCACTATGATTCACTGAAATGGCAAAATCCACTAGAAGAAAATATTTTACTTCATGTGAGTTTTTCACACCAGCATTAGATGGTGGTCTTTCACTTGAGTGTGAGTGACAGCTAATCTCCTCAAGTCTCTGTGACTCTTCTCAGTATTCTAGCCAATCTTAACAATCCTGTGGTCTGGATGGTCTTGATTTTTCCTTTTATTTCCAGTTTTTCCAGTCTTTTTCCTAAACTTTTTGAGACAATTCCAAATGTACCAACTACAATTAGTATTGTCATCACCCTAATGTTCCACACTAGCTAGGTCCTAGTATTTGTCTATGTTTTTGCTTTCTTTTATTTTCCCTTTGTGGTCAGCCGAAATGGCAAAATTTACTCTATGACAAGTTCAGTTTTTTCTTTTTAATTAAAACAAAGTCTGGTCTTCTGGTTAGGATTAGGTGATCCAAATGTATCTCAAAATTGGATAGAATATTACACATTTCATTCTTTACAATGGATTCTGGTGCTTATATCATTAGGTAAATAGTCAAATCTAAATTTTTTGTACAATTCCCAGTGGATCACCTTTCACACCCAGTCATGTATACTCTTGTATTCTTTTTGTGCTAGTTTGCTGCATTTACTTATGTGATTGACCATTTCATGTCTGTCACCACCACCACCACCACCACTACTACTGCTATGATGATGATGATGATGAATATAGGATTATTGTAAACCTGAATTTTCATTGATGTTAGAAGAATTTATCAAATGTCTACTGATCTTAGCTTTTAGCAATCCATTTATTTTAGACAGTTGGCATTGATTTGTATTTTTTTTTGTTTAGAAAGGGACTGATATTTATGGGGTTTGTAATGTTGCTGAGGACAAGTATTACACTTCTACCATAAAAGGCTGTTTGCAACTGATATACAGAAGGAAGTGCCTGACAGAGGCTGACTAAGTTGTGAGTGAGTCAGCAATGACCAGCCAAAAGTCGCTGTGGTTTTTCATGCTGGTTCTGGTTAGTATCCTAAATAAGTGAATTTTATTTGCTTCAATTTGGTCTTTAAAGATTCGGTTCATATCAACTAATGGCCTTATTAGTAAGTGATCCTTTTAACAGGAATCTATCTTTTTACATACACATATTTGATGAAGTATTCCCATATTAACTAGGAATGTTAAACTTATTTCAGTCTCAGAACATGAAATATTAACTTACAGAATTCTCGTCTGTAAACAGTTTTACCTTCACACGTGAGATATCAGGTGATTTTAAACCTTTTTTTTTTTTGTAATTTATCTTTCTTAAATGCTTAATTCTACTAATTTTTTTTCCCTTAAATGTTCTTTTTTTTTAACCTTGAAAAATGTATTTCTAAATCAAATCTTTGGGATGTAGTTTTTAGTTATTTACCCTTTTATAGACAGATAACTTTTAAGATCCTTGTAGAGTGAGTAATTTATTTTCAGAAAATTTGCGAAATAGAGGATATGTTCAAACAAGTCAACTGTATCTAAAAAAAATTTTTTAAAAATTTAATTTGATCAGTAATTGGATGTCATAATACAACAGCATAAAAACAAAGCATTCAGTTTTAATCATATTTTTCAAACAACCTTTACACAATCCTACACCAGAGTGGGGCCTCCTAGTAATGTTTTTATATATTAACATTGAATTGGCGAACAAGCAGCCAATAGGAAAATGCCTTACATTGAGCTTATGCAGAAATGTCATTCTGCCTGTGTACCATTGACAACAAAAATATTGCTCTGTCTACAAAAAGGTTAACATGCCAAATCCTTGTAATTATGAGGTTATGCAATCAAAAGCATAATCAAGGGAATTATTCACCCTAAATTTTACTTAGCATTATATGAAATGACTATTATGTGAGAGTACTGAAAAATTCTCAGCCTGACCAAAGAGGGGGAAAAAAACTAGTCATGAAATGTACATGTTATTTCAGACATTCATCTCAGTTCAAAATACTTTGCAAATAATTTCCCAAGTTTTTAATAGCCTCAAAAAAATATTTTCTCAATGTTAAAATAATTTTTTTCAATAAACCAATCCAAATAATGCAGTTTACATTCTGGAAAAAAATATTTTGCTTTTTCCAAAAAATTACACTTATTTATGAGAGTATACATATAAATACTAGCAGAAATACTCAGTCCTTAAATGGATCCAAAGAATTTTAAGAACACCAGTGAGTAAAAGAGGAAGAGAAGAGTAAGAATTAAAAATGTGGCATTATTTTTAGCTCAAAGATTCAAACTTTATTATGCATCTTTTATTCTTTTTTAGTTTATATTCAAAATAATATATAAAAATATGTAACCCTAAGGGATCCTCCTGGTTGCCCTCGACTATGGTCACCAACTTTATACTGCTGAAAGGTTTAAAACATTTTCATGATATTTTCTTTTTAGGTCTCCAATAAATTTTTATTTTTTACAATTCATGCTCAGTTACAGAACTATTTTCAGTTAATTAAAAAAAAAAGAAAAAAGCAGAAAAGTTTTAATTTCAATTTTTATTTACATTCTGAAAATTTAATGATATAAAGAATTGAAGAATTATTTAATAATTTTTTTACAATTAGTAGAAAATCACAAAACAATTTTTAAAAAAGTATTGAATTCAAATTTCACAAATGAAAATCTGTGTGAAATTTGAACATGTTGAGTCTTAAGAACTGAAGGGTTGTGCATGCTTTTTTTTTTTCTTTTTGATTCATGAAAAACGATGAAGAAGAGTTGTACAAATTGATCGATTTTTAATCATTGAGTTATATAATTTAATCAGTAAAAATCAAAAACTAAATTTTGTACTTTTTCTTTATTATTAACACATTAAAGTGTATGTGCATTGACATCTCTTTTCTGAGTTATAAATTGATACGTACGTACCAAACTGATATGACTCCTTTATATGGATAAATATAATACCTCTATAACAGATCCAAACCACCTGCCTAATATGATTAAACAAATACCAAATTCAATACATAAAAGATTATTCGTCAATTCAACTAACAATGACATATTTGACAACTGGCAAAACATTTGGAAAATCTAAACTAAATTATAAACTTTAATTCAAATCTAATAATGTGAGGAGAAGAATAATTAGAATACATACAGGGCCCAGCAGAACCATCTCTCAGATTTGGAATGTAGATTTTTAAAAAAAAAGGTGGCAGGGACATAGTTCCTATTCAAAATTTAATTTTACTATAAGAATATTTACCATTCTTGTTATTGCCATCACTTTGTTCTAAAGATTATATCATCTAAATACCTCCAACAACTATAAATGCCTGAAGCCTGAACTTCTGCAGTGACTACCTCGGGTATTGTTCTGACATTTCATGATGAATAAAATCTTTCACTTCATCAGTTGTGTGTAAAGGCTTGAGCCTTCAAGAAAAAGTAATCGCAAGGAGGACAGACAGACAGACAGACAGACAGACCTGATGAGTGAGTCAACCATGGGATGTCACTACATAGTGAGATACCCAGGAAAAAATTGTCATTGTTCACCATTCCATACCATAATAGGGTCTGAAATGGCATGGCTGCTGCTCAAAGACATAACTCTCAGCAAAACACTGCTACTAGCACCTGTGTAACATCGATTTTAAATCTTAGAGATCATTCTGCCACACCCTGTATGTTCACCAAATATCTTTTTTATTTCTATCATGGAATAACTCAAAGACTTTTAAAGCTATAGCCATAGTAGATCCTTGAAGCTCATTTTTCAAGCTTTTTAATTTCTTAGCAAAGAATTCAATTAACAATATAATTATGATGTTAAACTCAAGCCTTACTTTGTGTCCATCATTTTAGCCAAACTAAAACCAAATCTTTCTCTTTTTGTTTAACTTGATAAAGTAGCAGAAAATTTTCAAGCCAGAAATAAAAATTATGACCTTTTTTCTATGACTTTTTCTCAGTCAATCAAAACTTTTAAAATGATATGTTAATATTTGTAATATAAACAACACTTGACAGCCACCAGGGAACTATAAATATTTATCTCTCAATGATTTTTATTAATTTATAAGTTTTTCAAAAACAGTTTGGTGTTAATGGCTTAAAATTCTGCCCATAGGGAGGGTTTTCAGTTAATGTTATTAAATACCAAAACCCAAAAGGGTTTATGAAAACAAGAAGCAGAAGAACATACAGGATGGCTGCTGCATCGAATTTGAATATGGCCATCACAATATTCTAAAAAATATTTCAAGAAAATTTAAATTATCTAAAATTCACTGAATTTGAGATTCAATCTAATAGTAGCTATTTACTAAACTTAACAGTTTAGTACAATGACAGAAGTATAAGGTACCTGGTGAGAATCAAATTCAGTAGTAATGTTCTGTTACAATAGCTCACTAACCATCATACTATGATAGACACCCAATTTGTCATTTACTAAGTTTAGTTTAGCACATAGCAAGGAGTATGGGGCATAGACTGCTGGAGAAACTTGGAGTTTGAAGGAGAAAAACAACAGAAAGTTTTAATACATTTGAGAATGATTGCCTCAGGACAACAACTGGAGGTTTTTTATTAAAAATCCACATCAAAATGGATGATATAAAGAGGACCTTGCAATACCATGTAAAATCACTGACATTATCAAGAAGAAAAGACTGAAGCAGTTTGGTTACATGGTACTTTGTGTAGCTGAATTGTCACAAAGATAATACCAGTTACATCAACCATTCATACAAGGATAATTTTACTGAGAGGACAACCACCAAAGCAGTGGCAAGACTTAATAATAGAGGACATAAAACTATCTCTTTTAATGCCAGAAAAACTGGCATAAGGTAGGACAAAGTGGAGGTCTTATGTGGATAAATATGTGCAAAGAACTTTTAGAGGTTTATGTAGATAATAATAAATACATATGTACAAGATGGTTGATCATGATCATTGAAGGGAACTGGTTCATTTGGCAAAAATTGGTTTGGGATCAAATTCAATGTTTTTCCAGGCATTTCTTTAAAACTTTTCATTATCAATTGGAAATTGTTCCCAAACCATTTTTTGCCAAATGAACCAGCTCCCTTCAATGATCATGATTACTTGTTTCCCTAAGCTCTCAGTCGTTAACTGAGACATTAGTGAGACTTTCACAAACAGTCCTTACAAACATTTATTTAAACTGCTTTGATATTGTTTCACCCATCATCAGAACATCTGTTTAACCCCTTACCTAATGGATGTATCAAATACATCTTGATAACCATGATCGCAGGCTGAAAACCAGACTCTGCATTCTTTTGATGCCAGAACATTAGAAACAAGATAATATTTCAAATTAGGAATAATACAATGACAGTTTCATTGAAGACAGGTACAGAAGACATCTTTGCCGCGAATGCATAAAAGTGATTGATTTAAATAATGGTAGGTCAACCCTTTGTAGATTACTTAATACAGAAATTTTATTAACTTCTAAATGTTTGATTACAACCATAACTATTTTCAATGTTCCATTATACTAATTATTTGTTTGCACACAGTTATATGATATCAAGTATTCCAACCAAATATTAATAATTTATACATAATTATGTGGTTTTAAGTAACTATTTCTAGTTTAATAATAGTCATTTGTTTTCAATTATGTTTTCATATATTCCTATTTACAAGCAATTACATGGTTTCAAATAAACTAATGATAATCCTTAGTAAACAATTCTAGCTTCAAATAACAATTCTTAATACAAATAATTTACCCATTTGAAGAATTGATATCATATAACGATTTAAATACAAATAATTTTCAAACTGATCAATTTGAATCATGGGACACTAACAGGTAATACCATTCTAGATCAGAATGGACAAAGCTTCAGAAGAGCAACCTCACCACTGAATGCAATTTAATGTCATACCCAGGACACAGATAATGTTTAAAATGATTTTGAACAATATCGATACACTAGCTCGAAAAAAATTGCTATTGCAGCAAAGTATGAAGCATATTTGCAAATGGTATTATCACTCTGGGTCAGAGTGGATATGGGAGTAATGGCAATAAAGGGGGTGACTCCACACCAGATGCAGTTTAATGTCATACCTAGGAACCCTTGCCAAAGATTTGTTTAACAACGTAGAAAAGCAAATTGATAAATAAGAGGTTAATTGGGCCAAATTGCTCTATTTCTATTGTCTTCTAATCAACTCTACTCTATGTAACTGAATTTTTAAGTGCAATAAACAAAAAGACACTTTTACTTACATAAAAAAAATCTCCACAGGTCATATATTTTTCTAATGAAAACATCATGAATAAACTAAAGTTCTCTGTATGTTGCCTGCTGAACAAATAATTCTTTGAAGCCACAGTTCAGAAAAATGAGTGATTTAGGAGGATATGTACAAAGAAAACAATGAATTCTAAGCTTTACATACAAGTTGTTTGGCAAAACAACCACAGAATTTGTTGCCAATGTATATTTAATTTGATAAAAAAAAAAGCATTGACATCAATGCAAGATGCAATATTATTTATAAAGGACCTAAAAATATTCTAATAACTCTTAATTTAACAATAAATTTCTGAAAATTTAGTAGCAATTTTTTTTCAAATTTTATTTTAAATCTAAACTCACTTAAAAGCCAACTTTGATGGTCATCAAGCTCATTAGTTATTCATAGATTTAAACAAAATGTACTTCAACATAGTCAACAATGACTACTCATTTAACTGAAAATCCATCTCATGAACATTAAAAGAATGGCTGCAAAACTTAACACCATATAAAAGAGGAGCTTCAACCAATGGAAAATTCAATGGAGTAAGTATGTTAAATGTCAAGTGGAGAATCTTAAAGAAAAAAATCAATGTTTCATTCATTGTTCATTTTTGTCATGGTAAATGCAGCTTCAGTTTAAATACTTTTTGAACATACCTCATATAGAATCTAATCCATTGCATTTGCTGGTAAATGTTGCAACAACAATAAAATTGATTTCTTTCTAATCAGTACTGATTAGCTTAATCACATCTGAGTGTAATTACAATATATTTCCAGGAGTATTTTTCTTATGCACTGTGTCAGTATGAGTTTTCAGATGCATGTCTCTTTGTCAGACATTTGAAACTACACACAAGATTCACTTAGATTCTTGTGGCCAATATCAAATTTAAAACAATAATAACTGGACCATGGCTTTCATGTCAAATGCTCTAACTCCAAAGCTAACACCCGAAATTAAAATCTTCATAAATTTTTTCCAGATTCATTTGGTGTTATAAACCAAAGACATAAATCTCTTTTGTTATTTAAGTATCGATTGTGAAGTGTTGTAAATCAATATTTTTTTACAAAATGCATTACAAGATAATCAACAATACCTGATCATTCAACAATAAACAATTCCAATATTTCTGAATACTCATTTATATTTGCACTAGTTGAAGTACTTGTCTATGCAGGGTAAAAGTTTGGATTGCAGCTAGAGTGAGAAACATATAAGAAATTGACAGTTTTAAATAGCCTTAATGAAAGCGTATTCATTGCTGCATTAACTATCAAAAAAAGCTACTCAATGCAAGATTTTTTAACAATTAGAAAATTGGAAATGTAAATCTGCCTCTGATGACAAGGAAGGTGATCAGATACATGAACAGATACAGTTGGAGAGAGTCAGTCAGAAAGTAGTTCTTGGTATTTGAAGTCAGCAGAGAGCATAGCAAGAAAAAATCAATCAGTTGATGAAAAAAATGACACAAACTAAAATCTTGCCATCTCTACAGACTCAAAAGATATGAAAAGAGAATAAAAACTTTTGAAAAATTTTTAAATTGTGTTCCATTGTCTCTTATATATTTCTGTAACAAATATAGGAACTATTGAAGTATGCAGTCTACCTCAGTATTTAAGAGCCACCACATTTTCATAAGCAGTCTACCTCAGTATCTAAGAATTACTATATTTTTGTATTCAGTCTACCACAGTATTTAAGAGCTACCATATGTTCTAATTGAAAGTATTTAAAAAAAAAAGAAAAGATCCTCACAATAAGACATGGTTTAGAGGACTAAATTTGATTGATATTAATGGCATGTCAACCCATCTTGAGATATGTTATGCTAAGAGCTTAGGGAATTGCATTTGTTGTACATTTATATTTTTTGCATAGTTTTCAAGAGTTTTTAGCACACAATTATATGATATCAAGTATTCCTGTCTAATACAAATAATTTGCACACAATTATGTGATATCAAGTATTCCTGTCTAATACAAATAATTTGCACACAATTATGTGATATCAAGTATTCCTGTCTAATACAAATAATTTGCACACAATTATGTGATATCAAGTATTCCTATCTAATACAAAGTTGTATAGTTTCAAATATTCTTATCTAATACAAATAATCATTTCTATTTGATAATAATCATTTATTTACACACAGCTATATGGTCTGAAAAAACTATGAATAATCCTAAGTAAACAATTTTAGCTTCAAGTGATAATTCTGAATAAAAAATAATTTACTGTTAAATAGTATCAAGTATGATTTTTAAACAGATGGGACCCTAACAGGGGAAAGAAAGTGTAGTAGCAGTAGAACAATTATTTCTGAATAATCCCCAAAAAATCAATGAGTACCTTTAAAACAGAGTCTTCCACAATCAACCAATGATAAGATTCTATGAACAAAACATATACAGTTCCAAAGTTATAAGATTTTTTAATTTCATAAGGACTTTTCTGATGACTCTATAGGCTGTAAGTTTATATAAAGAGCAGACAACTTTTATTAAAAAAAAAAAAAAAAAGAGTTTTAATCACCAAAATTCTTAAATAACTTAAAAAAAAAAAAGACATGGTTAATTCAACTGCTTAAACTTTATGTATCCAATAAAGTAGAGTGCAATAAAAATTTAGTCCAAAGTTTTGCGATATTTTGGTAATTTATTTGCTTTATTCTTAAAGTTATAACAAAAGCAGAGAGCATTGTGTCGTAGCATCAGAAGCCAGCTTTCTGCTAGTTTTCTGGTTTCCCACTGATACCACTTCTTGTCCTTCAATGCAAAGAACTCTTTTACAAAAGCAGCCACTTTCTCTTGGTTGTTGAAGCATTCAGAGCACAGGAAGTCAGCCATGGATCAGAACAAGTAATAATCCAAGGGAGTTAGATCCAGACTATATGCTGGCTGTGTCATCAGTTTGATTTCCTCAAGTCCCTGGAGTTTATTCTGAAAACTGGCACATATGCAAATATTGCAAAATTTTTGACTCACCCTTGTAATAACAAAAACTATTTATTCTGACAGTATTTCAATAACAAAGTCCTTAATGCTCTTCAACAAAGCCAAGGTCAACAAGTAAAAGAAATTAAATTCATACAAGTAACATTCTAGTTAGATTGAAAACTTTATAAGTACTATTAATTGGTTTTATTAAGTGGTGAAATTAAATTTTTTAAAAAAAACTTTCTTGAGCATAAAAAAGTAATAAAAAAATTAAAACTATCAGTTCCCATTTTTTCATTTTTTTTTTTTTTTTTCAAAAAAGTTACCTCACTGATTGAGATTAAACTATCTCCCCTCAGGAGTAGAATTTGATATATGGTCAATTTAAAGTGGAACCATATTGTATGTGTCAGCTAAAGTTGCCTGGCCCTTATCACCACACTGTAATATAGACTTAAAAACACTCAAACCCCTTTCTTTAATGCAACTGTTAAGTGTTACCCTTGAGTCAGAATCTCACCTCTTTATTTTTTATTTTAATTTTCATTATTGTTTTATTTTCTGATCTGCCTAGATACAAAAATATAACTGAAGGTGATGAACAAATATCACACTCTAATCCCAACTCAAAAGCTATGAAGTTTATACATATATCACACCGAGAGGCTGCATTGGGTAACTTGTCACTATTTGAAAATATTCATTTTGAGCACTTTGATGCATAGTAGATAAAACCTAAAATATACAAATTCAAGTCAGTTGGACACTGTGATGATAACAGCACACCATAACATTATTGTTATCCTTATTATATAGATGAAAATAGTGTGTGTGTGTGTGTGTGTGTGTGTGTGTGTGTGTGTGTGTGTGTGTGTGTGGCATGTGTGAGTTATTTATACTCACCATCCAGATAAAAGTTGCAGTCATTTCCCTCATTTTTTCTCACTGAACAGTTACGTATATATCTGAAATCAGCAATAAGTTGCCATCTTCGTAGTTGGCAGGAGGTAAAAACTAAATACAGCAGATGGGTGGATTGTAGTCAGGTGAAGACATGGTTTTTAGAAGTAAACATTTAGTAAAAAAATAATTATGCTAAAAATAAAATAAAAATAAAAATAAAGAATGAAGGAAATGAGTGAAATTTATTTTTATCTGGATGGTGAATGTAATTCCAATAATTTTTAGGTACATTACCAAAAACATTTCCCCAACGTGCTATTCTGGACAAGTAGTCCCATTTTTTTAACACCTTACACACCTTTGAATGGTGAAAGAGAAAGAGGGGGGGTTGTATTAATGGCAAAATAAATGAAAACAGACCTATACAAAAACTCCACTCCTACCGACACTTATCAAGATACCTTAGGTTTTACAACTCAAGCTTTTCAAGGCTCAACCTCCCCTTCTTAAGACCAGCAAACTGGACGTCATGTAATGATCAAGTTTTTGGAAAAAAAAGCTTATAGATTAGTGAATATTCAACAAAAAATACCAACCATAATCAAGCTTGTTGGGTGGGGAATTTGGTGAAATATGATAACAGTATATATATTTAAGTGCGATTTTTTTTATATACTGAAGTAAGTCTACAACTTGTGTCAGCGGAACAACTTTAGCAAATAAAATTCAAATATCCAATAACGAAAAGGGGGTTGAATAGGCAACTGCCAAAACTTTGAAGTGTGTGTGGTCTAATGGATTAGAAGAACAAACTAAATGTCTATCAAGTTTGGATATACACACACATACTTTATATATCATCTCTCTCACACACACACACACACACACACACACACACACACACACACAAGTGGCATGATTTTTAAATAAGTATACAGCTGAACCTTGAAATTTTTTCATTTTAAAATTGAAAAAAAGATTATGCACAGCTAAGCAACTTCGAAAAAGAAAATGTCGAGATAAATTACTAATTTGAAAAAATATGAAGCTAGTCTCTATACTTTTTGGTGCTTGTATAGAATAGTTCTATGAAGAAAATTTATCTTATTTCCTCGGCAATGTAAAAAGATATCGAAATGTAATACTTACATTCACCAGATAAAAGTAAGTTTCAGTCATTTGTTTTATTTTTGATTGAAAAATTACTGGTAAAAATTATATTTTCAAAAATGTTTTGGGACTTGAATGTAACTTTAATAAAAAGACAAAAAAAAACAAATGATTGAAATTTATTCTTAGCTAAATGGCAAATGTAAGTCTTGTGAATTACTGAAGAAATTTTCTTTATCCAACTATTCTGTACAAGCACTTTTTTTAGCAAAATGGTTGAGATGAAAAATAGCATTGTGAAAGTGAAACACCCTCCTTCCTCATCAGACCCCCCCCCCCAAGCTTCATGAGAACTTACTCTCATGCTTTCTGTATCTTCTTGTGTGTATTTATTTATTTTGTCTGTACGTAATGAATATTCCGACACACAGAACCAACTTCTTTGAGAAGGGTACAATTCTAAATCTTCTTTCCAATTTTCTTGAATAAAACTTCATCAAATAAGTTATAATTGCCTTCTAGTCAAATATCCTTAGTGTCAATATCATGTGACTCCAGAGAACAAACAAAACTACTTGTTCCCTCGTGACTCCAAAGTCACATTTAATGACCACCTTACATCTTTCAAATGGAATGTAAGTGAGGAAGAAAAATAAAGGAGGAAATTTTACAATCAGTTTCTCTGTGTTTAAACACTTTTTTATTCAACCCCAAATGACTGTTTGATTGATCTTAACAGCATGTCAACTCGTCTGGGATTATTACATGCTTAGAGGTTAGGAAATTGTGTATATTGTACGTTTATATTTCCATTTTTGTATAGTTATTTCTCAAGTTTTTTTGCAAACGGTTATATGATATCAAGTATTATCAAATACAAGTAATTTTCAAAATAGATTTGACTTATTGACGGGACGCAAAACAAGTACTACCACTCCGAATCAGAATAAATCAGGAAATAATGCAGTTAAGTGTCATACCCAGTAGCCCCCCCCACACACACACACTTTTGAGGAAAGTATTTTACCCCACTGCAGAAGATATCAGCATATTTTAAACTCACAGATCACTCCATCCTAAATCAAATAGTTTTACACTTATTAACATTAACTTGTCCTATAAAAGTTTATTATCTACTAGAATCCAGTAACTTGTATTTCTGCCGATACCTAGAAGTGCATATACTTAGGTGGTCTGAATTCCAATCAGGGAATACCCATTTCTACATTGCTATTGCCTATGAACAATACAGCTAATCAGGTTATTGAATAACAGTTTTATAGTTTCAGCTATTTTGAAGCCAAGATCGGATGGGGGGGGTCATGCAATAGTGGGGCACCAAAGGTTCTAAGGATTAAACTATCATTAAAGTTAATAGACACAGTTAGAAGTCAGTAGGCATTATTTCAGTGGAATCAATTGAAATTTGTTAGGTTTATTTTTCTATGATTAACAAATGTCCAGTGTGAGCAGATTGTTGAAAAATTAAACAAGCTGGTCAGGATGTTACCGCCAGAAGTTAACAAGAAAGATTCCCTAAAATATCTATTCTCTAAGGGATCCTTTCTTATTTTAGTTCATCCCCCTTTAAATTGGCGTGAGGGGTGAGACAGTTCTCAGATCCAAAACATCGCTTCCTCCACCTCAGCAGCTGCCCCCTTGTCTAATAAGGGTAAAAGCTGGATTCGTAGCTCAGTGTTTGGGGTGCACCTGAAGGGAAAAGCAAACAGATTCTAAATAATTTTGTATTCACCTCTCTGCAGGGCAGCCTACGTTCAATCGATCTTGTGTCACATTCTAGCCTTGTGGGGTTGTCTACATAAAAAAAAAAACTTCTAAGATCAAGGACACTAGACATCTAACAGCTACTAATTCGAATAGATAGCAATCAGAGAGCATCTCGTACTTGGCCCGTTTGTGTTCTTTTTGCCTGCCAGTCAATCAAACCAGGAAAAGTCATTATTCTAATCAAGATAAAGCTGATGAAGATCAGCCATATAAAGGAGCTGTCTCCCTCAAAAGGAAGAGATGATTATACCATCATCCAATCCTTCATCATCCCAACAATCCAGATCTAATGGTTCCAGTTGCAGGCAAAAGCCAGCAGCACACAAGCCACAATCCCTAAATGTGACATTTTAGCAGATGGCTTGATTTCAAATTAGAAACACTTCATCAAAACATAAAAAAGAGTACTTTTTTGAATCTATATTGGCAATCAAGGGTTTGTCTGTCCACTGTCGAGGGCCAAACAGTTTAATGTAGACAAATTTGGTATGCATACATATTTGACGCAAAAGGATTTTTAAGAAGGTGCCTAAAAATAAACAGGTCTCTACAAAATGTAATTAATCACACAAAACTTAAATTTCCTAACTTAAAAAAGATGACAAAATATTCATCTTACTAAAATAATTATTCAAATCTAATCAAAGATTATTAATTTAGGTTTTATGTAATTCTTAAAGTTGGAGATATAAATTTAATTACATTGCTTGATTAGGACTAACAAGATAAAAAACTAAAATGTTCAAACAATAAATCTCTTAAATTTTGCTTAGATTTAAAAAATCTGTTTATTCAAATACTTATGAATAGTACTGTATATGTTTATATGAATGTATGTGTATTTAAATACATAAGAGCAGTATTGTGTGTGTGTGTGTGTGTGTGTGTGTGTGTGTGTGTGTGTGTGTGTGTGTGTGTGTGTGTGTGTAATTAAATACAGGGCTATAATAGTGGCACCCTCAGTGAAAATCAAACTCACAACTCAATCTGAAATCCAAGTGGATGGAAAAAAATATACAATCAATTTCTTATGTCTGTGAGTCTGACTTGCTTATCTTTGCCCAACAGGAGGTAAAAAAGATTCAAACTGAACTATGTAAATGCAATACCACTTAGGCAGGTGCTACATATTACCTAAGAAATATCTAAGGCAGGTGTGCTCAACAAGAAACCAAAAAGAACTATTCTATTTTACATCATATATTGTACAACATTCTGTTGTTGTTGTTCTTCTTCCTCTTATTTTTTTTTATCACGCGTTGCACCTCAATAAATACCTTTACATTATAAATGAAGGTCAAATTTTTGATAAGCATGTGTCATGTTACTATGGCAACAGAATTTTCCAAAAATGAAGATGGAGTACATTTTTTTTTTATTCTAAGATTCCAAAGTGAATATATTTTAACAAAGCAGTTGAATTTTCCTGTCTGTATAATTTTTCCTTAGTGGTTTCAGTTTTAAATTGTTTTTTGTTGGGTTTTTTTTTTCATTAAAAAGTTTCACATAACACATCACTCAATAAGTCCCAGGCTTAACTAATAAAACAACTTTTAGGCAAAATTCAACTTTATTCATCAACATAGTCTCCTTCTAGGGTGATACACAGATTCCAACACTTCTCTAACAATTCAATGTCTTTTTGTAGAACAATTTGTCTTTGACCTCAAAATAAGCTTCAGTTTCCGATATCACGTCTTCATTGGGGCCAAATCTCTTTCCCTGGAGCATTCTTTTGAGGTATGCAAATAGCTAGTAGTTGCTAGGGGCCAGATCTAGAGAATAGGGTGAGTGTGCAAGCAGTTCGAAGTGCAATTCATGTAGTTTTGCCATCATTGTGATTAACTTGTGACACAGTGCATTGTCTTGGTGAAAGAGCACTTTTTTCTTCTTCCTTTGTGGCCGTTTTTTGGCATTTTCTTCCTTCAAATGCACTAATAACGCTATATAATATACGCTTTTGATGATTTTTCCTTTCTAAAGGTAATCGATGAACAAAATACCTTGCACATCCCAAAATACATAGGCCAAAACCTTGCCTGCTGGTGTTTGCATCTTTGGTCGCTTTGGACGGTTTTCACCTGCTGCTGTTCACTCAGCTGACTGCCAATTTGACTCCAGAGTGAAGTAGTGGAACCTGTTTCATCCATTGTTACATATTTACACAAAAATTTCTTTTTGTTGTGTTGAAACAGTTGCAAACAATGTTCTGAATCCTTGATGCATTGTTTTGAACAATGATCCACTTTGAACACAGCTTTCTCATTGACAAATGTTCATGCAAATTGGTGAATAGACAGCCTTCTGATATCTTCAACTCCTCTGCTATCTCACACAACTTCAATTTACAATCGGCCAAAATGAGTTTGTGGAGTTTTTTGGTGTTTTCCGGGACAACTTCCGAATTCGGGTGACCTGAGTGTTCAGCATCATTTGTGTCTTTACGACCATGTTTAAATTTAGCATGCCACCTCTTAACTGTTGTTTCCAATGAAGCAGAGTCCAAACAACACTTATTAGGCCATTACTTTGCTTGAACAGTATTTTTTCCCATCAGAAGGCAATGCTTTATCAACAAATGAAATTCAGATTTTTCCATTATTTAGAAAATTTACAACAGTAGCTTCACTTAAATAACTGTAATTTGTAAATCAATAATCTGACTGGGCTCAAATTTTGACACATGCTATTTGAAGGTTAGTACTTTATAAAAATCATATGGATTTTTTTATTAGTGGCGCCATCTATATGTCAGACCCAGGCCTTATTAAGTGATGTGTTACTCGTATATTGCATTTAATGTTTTCAGGAATTTTAGCTTAAAAATTACATGAGGGAAAATATTAAATAAACAGTGAAATATAATGGATTTATAACCACTAAAATTGGTCTATTTCAATAAAATATTTTAATACATACTATGGGGTTTGAAATTATCAAATTCCATTATTTGTATAGAGTACTCACATATACAACAGTGATAGATATTTAGCAAAAAATTGTTTTGCTATTTATCCCAAATAGATGTGACTCTTTCAAATCATATCTATTAAACACAAATAGGTAGATACATTTTATGTTTGTGCATAGGGCCCAACAACATATACCAGTGATAATAGCCACAAAAATTGCTTTATTCGCAAGGGATATTTACAAGATATATTATAGTCACTACAATTACCGTATTTCTATAGGGTATTTACAATATATATTATAGGGCTTATAGCTACCACAACTAGGTTTTAATTTCTTTGTTTAATGGCATATCAACTTTTATGGTTTATTTAATGCCAAAGCCATCTCTGTGCAAGAACAGCAGTAATACTATTTAAGCCAAAACTGGGGGAGGATAAGAGGGTTCATACCTTTCTCAAAGGCATTAATCTGAAAGTGAATGTAATTGTGCAACTGGTGTAGGAACTCATTTACTTCAATGCAGCAGTCTGACATTTTAGCCGATATGCCACAGGACCCCACCCCCACTATTTCTATAGCGTATTTATGATATTTTTCCTAGAGTTTATGGCTACTAAAATGTCTTTTTTGTACATAAGGCAAATTATAGTACATGAATGTTGTCGAGTTATACTAGCAAATTTACATCTTCTCCAACCATATTTTAATGGGATATTTACAATATAAATGTGAAAGTGATCCATAGGTTATTAATCCCTATCCTAGAAAATAAAAATACTGTCTCAAAAGGTATAAAATATTTTAACTTATATGTTAGTAATAGACAAAGGTCAATGGTTGAAAAGTAGAAATAAAAATCCAAGAAAGCTGAGGTAAATTGGTAATCCTTATTATCAAATTAGTTCTTCCTTGTTTTTATCACTTTTAACACATCCCATTGAGATTAAGACATGAAGATGCTAAGCAGGCAAGTATGGTGTCCTTAATGCGATTATGTGATTGTCTTTTTTAAGAAGTAGGTAAATAGGTTAACTTAGAAGGGAGAAAAGCAGGTGACAATAATTGTTTGATGCAAGTCAATCCAGGTGACAAAAAGGCGTCTCATACATCCAGCTTTTATTTGAAACAATTCAAGTCTTTTTTTAAGCTATCTTTACTGAAAATGGGAACAAAAAAATAATCTCTTTAGTAGAAAAAAAGCACCTTCAACAGCCATTACGCCTAATGTGAAATTACATCAAACTGCAGTGGAAGCATAATCATTGTAGAAATGGATTCTGTGAAGCAAGGTCAAATCCTGGACAAGGCTATTTGCATTTCCCTTAATGCTAAAGCCTTCCTCTCCTAGCTATGGGCACAAATAGTAGGGCAGACTGAACTCTTTAAGCCTTAGTATTGCATCCACTCTAGATGATAAATGTTGATTCAAAACATCTGTTCTCTACTAAAGATTAACCTTGCATCACATCACATCCAATCCACTGGTAAATATGCATATTCTACTGCAAATAGATGCATAAAAGATAGCACTCAAAAAATTATCATTCTGTACAAATCAGATGGGAAATTGCCTTATTTTCCAAAAGTACTTTAAATATATTGATCTAAAAAATCTCAGATGATATCCTGTTTTGGCCTGGAAGGGTTTTCGGACTATTATCTTCATGTTTATTGTTATTTCCACAATGTTTTGGCCGATATGTCCTCCAGCCTTCTTCAGGTGTTTGTCGAACTTGGGAACCTTCATGGAACTTCAAACTACGTCTTTTATTGGATCCACGGGGGTTGCCTGTTCTGATTCCATTAGCCATCACCGGGTACAAGTGTTAAGTATTCCTGTATTGTTACTCACCTGCAGTCAGGATTGAACCTGCAACCTCTAGATGATTGTCTCCTTAAAAGCTTAAAAGCAGGAATACAAAGTAGCAAAATGTCAGTTTGGAGAGGGAGTATAATTTAGTGGATGGAATATGGAACAAATTGTTAAGAGGTTTAATTTTAATTTTTAAGTTCATTCATTCATGAATGAATATAGGAATTCTACTTTTAAAATATCCGACTCCTGTTTTAAATATACTTTTCATAAAGCACTCACTTGGTTACTTTTTTGTTCTTTTTGAGAGTAAATGAGCTAGTAAAAAAAAATCATGGAACTCTCTTGTTGATGAATCTAACAAATGTTTAGATGAGAGAGTTCACTGTCCAAATATGTAAGGAGTACATGTTGTGGCTCATCTGGTAGGGATGTGACTGTTGGTTCTTTAACTATTCATCTTAGTATTAATGTATATATGGGTTGAGTTAAGGCAAAGAAAGCATTTATTTCAGGTGTTTTCATTGTTTATTCACTGATATGTAAGGAGTATATGTTGTGGCTCATCTGGTACACATCTAGGTATTGTATCTCATCTGGTACAGATCTAGGCATTGTGGCACATCTGGTAAAGATGTATTAGTTGCAGTTCATCTGATAGAGAGGTTGGTTCTTTAACTGTCCATCTTAGTATAAATACAGACATGGCTTCAGTTAAGGCAAATCAAGTATTTATTCTTTCAATAAGTTTTTTTATTGTTTATCATCAGGTATATTCTTTTATATATCATTAATATATTGATAATATCAATCAGAACAGAAGCAGTAGGACAGTAAAGATTATACCCAAAGTGCTACATATTAATCAACTCTAAAATGACCTATTCTATCTCAGTTTAAAACTATCATTACTGGTGGTAACGGCTGACACCTAGTGGTTCGAGGTGAGAAATGATAAAAATCTGAGTACTTTAACAACTTTAATGTTTTTCAATCTGTTCCTACTTTGATCTGAACCATTAAAAACAAGAATGTCTAAGTAGGGTTGGGCTGCATCATATAGAAGCAAACAGCTAAAATAGTTGCAGGCTCTACTCAATTTTCCAGACAGTTACAAAACAAAGTAAAATTGTACAATAAAAATGCAATAAAAAAATTTTTGTTAAAATTTTGTATAGCTCTATATCTTCAATACAATAAAGGAAGAAAAACATTTGTGTCAGTGGTTGACATCAAAATAAAATAACAAATTTAAGTAGCTAATGAAGAAAAAGCATTTTCAGTTTACGTGTCTGTTGTGCTAAGGGTATTTATTTGGCTCACCATGAATATAAATTATGACAAGGATGGTTTAATATAGAGGTACCCAGCAAGAATCAAAATTCCTGAAAAGTAGGGCCAAAAATTGCTTAGTTCCATCAGCATTCCCTGACAGGAATAATTCAGGTACCAACCAACACTTCTTATAGGCAAGGAGGAATGTGCTGCAAGGGGCTTTTGTGCTAAGATTCACATCAAAGATATTTTTCTTAGGATCTTTTAAGATGAGGAATTATCTTTACTAGCAGAACTTATCCAGATTACATACACAATGAAAGATGGTCATTATTAAAATTAAAGGATGTAGAGTCACTTTAATTAAAGTTTAAGATAATTGTCTGCAATTAAAAGAATATTTTACTTATTCTTTTTTACTGTTTATTTATTACAGGTTTTCATTGCTTTATTTGACAGCTTCGGGTTTGTTTGAAGATCTGAGATTCCCTTGAAAATCTCAAAAATTGAAGACATATTTCAGATATTTTTTATCTTTAACAGTTGGAGAAGTATTAACCTAAATTTTAAAAAATATATGGGTTTCTAAGCTTTTTTTAAAATTGGGGTGACACCTAGCTACAACAGAAAGGGTCTACATAGATATAAGGAGAGAGAGAGAGATTTATCTGCCTCTCATACCAATAACCGAGATAGTGGTATGGTTTGTTTAACAGCATACCAACTCTTTACAAGTAATTTAATGTTGAAATTTGATTGTGCAGTTTTTTAAAAAAAGCAAAATGGAACATGGAAAATATAGTTATGGTTGCAATCAAACATTTAGAAATTAATCAATTTTCAGTATTAAATAACTCATAAGGAGTTATGCCATAAAATAAAGCAATCCACTTTTTAATGAGAGGATGGAATAACTTTAGAAAAACATCTCTACTCAAACAGAATTTTGAATATGTCACATGCAACATTTTTTTTTTCTTTCAGTTCAGATTAATGGTATCAGAGGGTGAAACGGGTAATGTGTGACTTGTCTGATACATTGGGTTAATGAACTATGCTATTTAAGATCTAAGAATCGGAATCACACACTGAACTCCAAGGCTGTATTTATGAATACAGATGATTTTATATATATATATATATATATATACACGTAATAAAACCTTGGGTATACTTTTACTAATGAATCGGCAGCAGACTGCATAATTGGCAGCATCTGGAATTATTAATGGTATCTACAAGTAAAGAAATTCAAAGAGCCAAATATGCTGATGGAAAATAAAATTACAACAACCTTGCTCACAGGTTCGAAAATAAGGGGTGTATCAAAAGTACTCAGGACTCATGCACGTACTGTACACCCAAATCAAATCTGCATTGGCTTACAGCCTTGCAATTTTATTTTTCTTTGTGTGTGTGTGTGTGTGTGTGTGTGTGTGTGTGTGAGCGTGTCTCTCTCTCTTTCTCTCTCTCTCTCTCTATATATATATAATATTATCTATATATATATATATATATATATATATATATATATATATATATATATATATATATATTTGTTAAAAAAAGAAATTTAGAAATAGTATTCCATTTCCATAATAGATCTTTTTGTTATTCAAGCTTGTCAGATGGAATTCAAAAAATATATAATATCATATTCTATTCTATTACATTATATTATATTACATAATTATTTCATAACAATTTATTAGGTTGATTTAAAAGTTTTTTTCGGGGGGGGGTAGCTCTGACAACAGGGCTTAGAATAAACTGCTGATCCTCTGCAGAAGAGTAAGACCTCCCCATTAAAAAAAAAAAGTTGTCTTGGGTATGATACTAAACTGCATCATGTGATGAGGTTCCAATTCAAATGTAAGTATTGAATCACTCCTTTACTCTCAGCTCTACTCAGTCTTTGAGATAATTGGACATGTTAGGGTCCCATTTATACGTCAAGTAGATCTGTTTGAAAATTATCTGTATTAGAAGTGAATACTAAACACCATATAACTGGGTGCAAATGTTTTTGTTAAAACAAGGAATATCCAGTTTTAGACCTGCTTAGTTTCAATGGCAAAGCATTGAGCACTTTAAAAAGAATTTTCTTTGCTAAATTGGGTATTTTATTTGCCCACTATTCTCTCTCTTTCTCTCTCATATATAATATGAAAAAACAAAATCTTCAATCTTTATATGAACATCGCCATGTCAAAGCAGTATAAACGCTGTTTAATGTTTCATCTGAAAAAATAATTTGCATTTTCTTCAACGTTAATTGCATTTTATTTCAATGTGACATCAGTCTAGTTTGAAATGAAACGTGATTAATGTTGAAGAGTACAAAAAATAATTTTTTCAGATGAAACATTAAACATAACACTGTAGTGAGATAGTCGCACAGATCGAAAGATTGACAATGTTCACATAAAGAATACACCATTTGAAGATTTTGTTTTTTCACATTATATAATACACATACACACTGGTGGAAAATAAAATTGGGACACTTTGTGTTTCAAATTACTCAGGATTAAACTTACAAATAATATAGCTGTTTGATTGGTTGACTGGTTTTACAACATGTCAACCGTTGTTGAATTATTTTTTGCTGAAGTCAGTTAAACAATTATGGTCTCTAATTATATACAGTAAAAATGGGTCTTCACAATCATTTTAAACAAATAAATACTTCATTATCTCAAACAGATCAGTTTTACCAAAACCCCAGTAAGCTGGGTGTGGCCGATAGAATACACTGACTACATCTCTGTTGAGGGGTAAGACTCTCCCACTACAAATGTCCTAGATGTGACATTAAACAATCTGATGGCGAGGCTCCAACTTTAGAGATTTAGGGTATGTGAAGTACCCTTTCATTGCCATTACTCCCAGATCCACTCTGATCTGAAGTGGTAGCACTTAAGAGGGTCCTATCTATGGGTCAAATAGAACAAACTGTGCAAACAAATGACTGATGCTGAATTGTGACTGTTGTATAGCAATACTTGAAACCAGTTAATTGTGTGCAACAAGTGAGATCAGGCCTGTTTAAGAATGTTATCAACAAAATGTGTTTACAAATAATATATTTGATATACATGTATAAACGGGATTTGGCATTAAATAACCTACAATGGTTGATATGTCATAAAACCAAAGCAATATATTTTACCCAGATCTGGTAACAAGAAATAATGGGTTACTTAACACTCCCCAGAGATTCAGAAGTAGAGCCTCCCTACTAGATACGGTCTAGTGTAATAGTCAAATCATCCTTTTTTGGAGAGAGGTCTTACCTCACTGCAGAGAATATAGTTAGTGTATTCAGATTCATAAATGGGACCCTAACAGGTCAGAGTGAACCTGGGAGTAATAGCAATGGGTTAGGGTGACTCCACGCTACCCAAACCTCCAGAAGGTCATACCGAGGACACAATATAGATGGAATAAAGTAATTAATCACATATACAGGTCATTATATGCACAAAGTAAAAATAAAGGGTGTATCAAAAGTATTCAGACCTCATATCAATATACCATTTATCCTCCTTGTTAGTCATGAGATGAAGATAACAAAATTTCAATACTTTCAAAATCTGCCAAAATGTTCCAAATCTAAGAGAAGATAAAACTGAATATTAAAACAAAAATTACACAATGATTGTGGTAATATGAGCAAAGGGTTAAGGAAAGTGCATACCTTGTGGAAAGACCAATTTTAATTGCATACCCCTTGACTTTAGAATGTAGGAAAGTGCAATCTACCAAACATCATAAAATTGTTAGTAAAGTTTAATTTGAAAAAAGAAATTTCTCTCAAGAAATCTTATAAGTCACTACCTTATGACTAAGTCAAGTGTTAGAGTTGATTGATTGATTTTAACGGCATGTCAACCCATCCAAGGTTATTTTATGTCAACAAGTAAGGAAATTGTGTTCATTGTATGTTCAAATTTACATTTTTTGAGTAGTTGTTTCATAGGGGTTGTTTTTTTTTTGTTGTTGTTGAATATGGTCCTATCAATTATAAATGATTTTCATAGAGATTTATTTGATCAATAGATGGGACTCTAAAAGGTCAGAGTGGACCTAGGAGTAATAGCAATGAGAAGTACTCCACACTAACCAGATCTCAAGAACTGAAGCCTCACTATCTGATGCAGTTTAGTATCATAGCCATGACACCCCTTTTTTGGGGGGAAGAGGGGTCTTATCCCGCAGTAGAGGATACAGTCAGCATATTCTAAGCCCTACCAACAGGGCTAGTGTGTTTAGGTTATAGAAGTAACCATTCAAAACAAGTATGCTTCTTATATATATATACATATATATATCTGGTAGTGTATAGAATTGTATATAAATGATTTTTACATGATTATATAGGTGTTGCAATTTTAGTTTTGCTAACAGAGTTTTGATGCTATAGACTAATTCTTCAGCCCTCATCAGATCTAAAAATCTATTAAAATTTTGTTATCAAATTATCGCTTGATTGATTTTAACAGCATCTCAAATCGTCTAGGGTAATTTTGTGCCAAGAGGTTAGGAAATCACATTCATTATATGTTCATATGTCCATTTTTGTGCAGTTGTTTCTAAAGGGTTTTTTTTTACACTGTCTTATTGAATATAAATAATTATTAAACAGATCTATTTGACCCAAAGATGGGACCCTAACAGGCACTACCGCTCCGGGTCAGAGTAGACCTGGGAGTAATGATAATGAAGGGCTACTCTACACTCCACAGAACTCCACTAATTAAATTTAGACCAAGTTATTAGTTAAAATCTAAACTTGGATTTTACAATAAACATACTAAAAATGTATTTCATGTAGCATTATTAGTAGATAATAAATTTCACTTTGGCATTTAAACATAAAAATATTCCCTCCCCCATGACTTAAAGGGGATTTCTTTCTCTCATATATTTGGAAAGAGATTTGATGGATGATTTATTGAACTTGAAAGTGGAAAAGGAAATATTTTTGATAAACTGGGAGGATTAAGTTTCATTAAATATCAAAAGAGGTCAAAAACATGAAAAAAAAGGGAGGATATAAATTTAATATATTTCTTTACCAAAACTCAATCTTTAATAAAAACTAGCAAACCCACAAACCTGGCAGTCCATAATGATAGTAGTGCTTATATTTAAGAAGGAGTAAAGAATACTAATTAGCATTTAATAGTTATCTCAATTATATAGAAAATTTGGATGATTAAAAAAATATATTCAGTACAAGTGTTGTACACTATAATGATATCAATCACAACAGTAATACAATACATATACAAATACAGGCAGACTCTTTCGTTTTGGATACAAACGGCTTTGGTCCATGGCAACACAAGGACAGAGACATAATTCTTAAAAGCCTATGCTAACCATACTATGCTGACCCTACCCGAACACGTGGCACATCTTGTGATGTTTAAGATCTCAATTCATCTCTGCTGGTCGAGATCCGAAAAACTCAACAGCACGCCTCAACGGTAGAAAACCAAACTACTGTCTTTTCAAAATCCTCAAATTCTCAGGACAATCTCTTCCGGTCATGACATCATCCACACTCCAGTCCCATTTTCTGTCTGGGGGTTTATTATGACAAATGGTGATTGTCATATCCTTTCCGCGCAGGTGTAAGACAGCACCATCTGACTATGCACCTAGACTAAGAGACCCGAGTAGTTCAAAGCCTTACCAAACTGAATGATAAAATATAATTAACGAAAAATGATTAATAAAAAAAATCATTCCTTAATTATATAACACAAGAGCAAACCCAATAAAATTATCATTCAATAGGAAACTGGACTGGAAACTGCTTTATTCTCTAAGAACATTTTAAGTGTATTGCTCAAATAAAAGTCTAAGAGGTACCATTTTTTTCTATTTACAGTTATATATATGCCTTCTTTTTTTGCAGATGTAGTCAGTATTGTGACTTATTTGTTTTTATTTTATTTTTTCAAGGAGTCATTTTCTTTTTTAATTTTTTAAATTTATATATGCAATACTAAATGAAAAATACTTTTTATAGCTTGTCAATTTTTTAATTGAAAATTGATATTCACTTGATCATAATGACAATGTTGAAACTAGTTCAGAAAAAAGATAATTAGAAATGCCAAAGAAGGGATATCTAACAATAAACAATAATTAATGGGAAGGCAACTTGCAAGATTAATAGTACAATATATATATATATATATATATATATATATATATATATATATATATATATACACACACACACAAAGTGAAATAATAAGTTATTTTTTCATTTCCTTTTTGAAACATATTTTAACTTTGATGTTCTAAGACAACAAAATTATTTTTTACTAATAAGTAAAAGTAGCACTGCTGTGAGCCATTTCTCTTCTTATCTTCAAATAACCATTCCTCAAAGTCTCACTGAGATGATATCCTAAGGGATTGACTAAGTAGTAGAGTCATTGAACTTATATTAAAAAATGTAAACACCTATCCTAGATTAAAACTGGAAACAATGATAAGTATTCAATAAGCGGACACAAATCATTGTCAGATTTTCAAATATGGTTTTATACTTCCTCTCCGTCTGCAAAAGAGGAAACACATTTGTTCAGAATAAATGACACTAAAAACAAACAAATAAGCCTTTATGTGGCTTCTTGCATATCTGGCCAGAATAAGTAACAGTATGAAAGTCATATCTCTTGTTTAAATCAGACTTTCATCATTGGTCATGGAATCATTAATGGAATTAACTTTTAAAAGCAAAGGTTGCTCCAAGTCCTTTCCATTATCTTACAAGGTTACACTATGTAACACAAATTCTGTCCCTCGATATCTGTTATTTCTTAGGAAATTGCCATTATTTCTTTCAAACTTTGGCTTTGTGTCCTGGATAACGAAATGTAGAAATTAACCCATTTTCAGTGTAAAAACAGTGTAAATTTGTATATTTCCATTGATGCATGGTTTGAATAAAACAACACAGGAATCAAAATTTACAAGTTTTCATACTAAAACTATATAAAAAAATGAACAAAGAATGTTTGTAAGTTCTAGAAAATTCTCTATCAGCTATTCAGCACTGAATCTACCTGCAATGTTCTGGAAAATGGGTAAATTTGAAAATTTAATTACCCAGGTCACAAAAACAAAATTTGAAGAAAAAAATAGGTCTTTTTCATTTACATTAGACATAAACAACTGGGAAATAATACATTATTTATCTATAAGAAATTGGGAAATAATACATTCCGACCAGAAACAAAAAAAATGTTCAAATTTCATTACATAAAGCAATATCAACATATGCATAGGGAAAGGTGCAGACTGCTATTGAGAGGCTATTGATCACTTGAAAATCTGATCTCTCTGATTAAATAAAACAGGAATTCTTCCAAGCTGTAATTATATCAGTACAACTGTATGGTAGCACCACAAGGACTCTAACAAAATGTTTACAGAAAAGAACTACATAGAAACTACACAAGAATGTTGTGTATTGTTTTGAACAAACCCTGAAAGCAGCATCCCACAAAACAGCAGCTGTACGGCCACTTGCTTCCTATCTTACAAACCACCCAAGTAAGATAAACAAGACATACTGGAGAAGTAAGAACAAACTCATAAGTAAATTTCTATTTATGGACTCCTACACATGAACACATTCGTGTTGACCAATCAGCAAAGACTTACATCAGCAAGATGTGGAGGAAGGGCCAATGATGAAATGGATATCTTTCTAGGGAATGAACACAACAAACTGAATTCAAATCCTGGACACGGCTGATTGCATTTCACATAGCACTGATACCCTTGGGAAAGGTATGAATCCAATTATTCTCCCTCCAGCTATGGGTAAATAGTAGGGAAGATTGGATTCTTTAGCTTTGGTTAGGCAACCAGTCTAGGAGAAGGAAAACTGAATTCAAACCTGTTAAACTCTGCTTAAAAATTAACATTGTGTTACATCCTGCCATGTGGAGAGTGGTTGGTAAATGCATACATCAGCTCTGTGTGGACACTGGATTCAGTCTAGAGGACCAACCAAGAAAGATGACCAATAGGGACAGATGGCAAAAGAGAGTCAAGAGAATCCCTGCTATTAATATGATGTCGATGATGATTAGTGAATCCACTAGGTTCCCATTGTAAGAGTAGTCCATGATGATAGTGATTCTTCTATTTAGGAAGGAGTGAAGGATTCTAATTAGTATTAGTTATCTCTGTCATATCAAGAACTTGTTGGTAGTGCATGGCTTCTCTTTTGTTTTTGGTTTTTTTTTGGGGGGGGAGTAACTAAACATTAAAAAATTATAAAAAACTGACATACTCTATTTGGTGGCATATGACCAACCCACTCTGCTTTTAATCACTAAAAATATCTACCAACTGTGAAGTCGAGGTCTGTGTAAGATTAATATTTACTCAAATATCAAAGACTAACAGTACTTGTACCTAACCTTAATACTGAAAGTTTATTAGAAGGGATTTTTTAATGCTAATTATAAGTTTTGTTATAACCTACTAGTCTATATAGTGATAATAGACATTAGTGAGATTTGTGGCTTACCATACTTACATTTTACCATAGCAATACAGTTTTTGGCCTTGTACCAGACTAAGCCAGGCTTTGTAAATATAACAATAGCTTCTATTAGAAATAAATATATCATTGTTGATGAAAAACAAATATCAGATAATAGTGAGCCAAGTAATGGTTGAATTATTTAAAAACAGGTTAGTGGGTTGGGTGGTTAGTGTTTTACAGCATATCAACTCTTGTGGGTTATCTAATGCCAAATGATTTGTAATTGAATAGTTTGAAAGTAACTTTATTTCTAAATGAGTTGTTACAGCTCATTTGTTTCCATGCAGTTAAATTGTTTCAAGTATTCCCATGTAATACTAATAATTCTATTCTTGATTAGACTAACAGGTACTACCAATCCAGATCAGAGCGGACCTGGGAGTAATGTCAATGAAGGATGGATGGATGGATGGATATTTTGGTTTCATAGTATATCATCCACAGCAGGTTATTCAATGCCAAACACAGTCTATACAAATATATGATATGTATAATTTGAAAAAAAATAGTTTATGGGTAGCAAAGTTTAGATCAGCAAAGCTTACTTAGTGGTAATACATAGTCAAACTGATTTCAAGCACTTACTGTTTGTTCTATAGGAGTTGAAAGTAGTTTTTTTTTTTTTAGGTACATCTTTAAATAGCAGGGCAAGGGTTGTTACTAGGTAGCTTTTCTTGCAAATGTTCTCATATTTTTTGCAGCCAATCAATATGTAACTGAGTGTTGATTGCAGCAGGGACACCAAGATGCAGTTTCTTCCTTGAGCAGGTAGACATGTGTGTCCAATTCTGATTCTGCTTAATATTATGTCTTGTCTTTGGTTAGATAATGGTTTTGCGATTCCCAGTTAAATTGTGGGTTGATGTTCATAGAGTTTGTCATTTGGGGACATATCCCATATTGTTTGCCATTTTCTTCTTATGCAATGTTTGGTTTTGTAGTCTGTGAATGGAAGTTTAAGAGTCGTTAACATCATTTTAGTTGCTTCTTTTGCAAGTGTGTCAGCCATTTGATTGCTCTTAATGCCCACAATGTCAATGAAGGAGTACTCCACATTCCCCAAAGCTCCAGGACTGGAGACTCACCATCAGATGCAGTTTAGTGTCATACCCAGGAAACTTGTTGACAGTGAAGTTATACTCCTCTGCGGAGATGCAGTCAGCACATTCTACAGCACCAGTTAACAGAGTGATGGGAGTGTAGGAACTTTTCATGTTTATATGTCATATTAAATTTTATAATCTAATAAGCCGACTATCAATAAGTTTTTAATGTTTATAACAAACTAAAGTTTAAACTTTTAATTAATAATTGCAAAAGTTTCCAACATCCCCACTTTGGTCATCAAAAAATTTTCATTGATTTTTAGTGTCAAGTTTAGTTCTTTTTTGTTGTTTTTATTATGGTGTTGGGAACTTATGCATATATCTAATATGTAAAGATGCAAAAAAGGGTAATGAGAATAATAGTTAAGAGGGGAATTTATTCTCTTGAAATTTTAAATATAGCAGATCATTGAACCATCAAGTGGCAAAATCAATCAATCAATACATTTAGCACATTACCTAATAGGAAGTAATCAATATTTGATTCAAAAATATCATTTTACTGAAAAGAGGCCTATTTGTTGGAATCTTACACCAACATTTCCAAGCTTTTAAAACTTAATAGTCATATTAAAACTTCCGAATGTCCTCAACTACCACAAATAAATAAATCAACCTTCTAAAGTAAAGTACAATTGTATAATCACAGCCATAAGATTATGAAACATGAAAGTTAACAAAATGGCAAGAAAATAAACTCCTCACCAACAGAAATCAATAGAAAGGACTAATGCTAGCATCAATAACTCTAAGATAAAAATTGACATAAATTAGACCAAGGTTAGAGATATAATGGAAATTATTAAACAACAAAATGGAAGTGGGATATAGCTAGGAGGATATTAGATGGTGCAAAAGGTTAATAGAATGATGCCCAATTAATAACAAGCATTATCAAAAAAAGTTTAACAAAGGCAGAATGTAATAAATATGAGAGACAAGACAAGACTGGTTGATTGATTCTAACAGCATATCAACCTGAAATCATGTTCATTGTATATTCATATTTAGATTTTAATGTATAATTGTTTCTTAAGAGATTTGGGGGGGTGCAGGGGGCACAGCTCTATGAAAAAGGAATAATTTTAAAAGAGATCAATTTAACCCATAACAGGTATTATCACTTTGAGTTAGAGTGGCCCTGGGTGTAATGGCAATGGAGGGGTACTCCAGAACTGGAACCTCACCATGCAATTTAGCGTCACATCCAGGAAACCCTTTTTTTTAGAGAGAGAGGTCTTATTCCTTTGCAGACAAGATGGGTGAGTGAGATGAGAAATGATAGACAAATGCTAGAAATAAAAAAGTCATAAATTCTTTATTATTATTTAAAAATATTTTTTTTTTATAATCATGTACATTTTGTACTACATGGACTTGAATAAAATGCATGAAGAAAAAACTAGATGCTAACAACTCAAAAATGATGCATGCAGTTCCGAACAAATCTTAGAAGCAACATCCTACACAACAGCACCTATATGGACACTAAGCTCCCATCTCACAAACCATCCAAGAAAGACAAACAAGATATGCTGGACACAACTGGAAAAGTAAGAACAAACTCATAAGCAATGTTCTCTTGTGAACTCTAGTGTTGGCCAAGCAGCAAAAACATCAGCTCTGTACAAACACTGGATGCCTCGTAGAGGACATGCCAAAAGCAATGAAGTGAATGTCAAAAGAGAGTCAAAGGAATCAATGGTTTGGTTTGGTTTCTTTCTTTAATGGCATATCAACCTTTGTAGGTTATTTAATGCCAAAGCTATTCTCCTAGAAGAACAGTAGTGGTACTATCTAACCAATAGCTGGGAGGATAAGAGGGTTCATACCTTTCCCAAGGGTATTTGCCCGAAAGTGAACGTAATAAGGTGACTGGAGTACAAACTCACTTACTACGATTCCGCAGTCCGTCACTTCAACCATTACACCACGAGAACACCCCCACAAAGGGAATCAATGCCATTACCACAACTTGATGACGATATATCCTAACATACAACCATCTTGCAAATTCATAAAAATATGCCAAAAGAATAATAAGAATCTTCTAACAACAGTATCATGCTATTCTTTTACCAATGCTAAAAGCCAATTTTAGCAGTATAAAAATGAATTTATACTTGATGAAGCATGGCTCAAATAGATGTCATGGTACCAAATACATACTATATCACTGAAAACTAATATCTGACATCCAAAGTTCTAACAGCCCAGATGAGCACTGATGAGAAACACCCACATAATTATTTATATTTACAATTCATCTGGAATGAAGTCCGATTAAAAGGATTAAGGGTGAGTAATAATGACATAAACACCACCAGAACTAATAAGAGAAACCAAAGAAGCTACTATTCTCTGGGACTTTGCTATCCAAACCGACCAAAAATAAAGAGCAGTAGTAGACCAGATATTATGGTTAAGAACTATAAAAGACAAACATGCCTTCTAATTGATATGTCAATGCCAACCAATATTATATCAGTCAACTATAAGGAAATAAGTAAATACAAAGACCTACCACCTTGCCAGTAATAGTGGAAGCACAGTCATATGATCAAAAAAGGGACAGATAAACATTAATAAGATACCTGGCAGTTCCAACAGATATGAAATACAGAAAAATTCCTCTTCGTGGAACTGCTCATTTCCTTAGGAGAGTACAATCAATGTGAAGGAAAAATAAAACCCAAAAGAATAAATAAATGAAAACAAAATGCATCTAATTACAACCTGACGT
Organism: Sepioteuthis lessoniana; assembly: GCA_963585895.1. Classification (NCBI taxonomy): domain Eukaryota; kingdom Metazoa; phylum Mollusca; class Cephalopoda; order Myopsida; family Loliginidae; genus Sepioteuthis; species Sepioteuthis lessoniana. The sequence continues at coordinate 96,962,305 of OY757923.1, read as the reverse complement.
AGATGTTGGAAGAGACCCAGTGAAGGTTTGTAAGTAACCAAACGGCTGAAATTGAATGATGCTATCAATAATAATCAAAGAACTTTTGGTTTAGTTTGGTTTCTTTGTTTAATGACATATTAACCCTCACATATTATTTAATGCCAAAGATATCATTGTAGAAGAACAGTAGTGTGACTAACCCATAGCTAAGGAAATAGTGGGGTTCATACCTTTCCCAAAGCTGTGAGTCCAAAAGAGAATGTAGTAGTGCAACTGGAATTTAAACTTACTACGATGTCACTGTTCAGCACATTAGCCACGACACCACAGAGACTACCCTCAGAAATCCTGGAAAAGAGACTGGTCAAACTGGAGATCTAGGGAAGGATTGAGACTGTCCAGACCACAGCACTGTTGAGATCAGCTGAAATACTGAGGAGCCAAAGAAACTTGCTATCATTTGAATTTCAGTGAAGGCCACCAATTATTATGGATGTGGAAAAAACAAATCTAAAAAAATGCATAATACTAAAATTCATATTTTATTTATTAATAGATGAAGCATTATCAATCATTATTATTAGTTCTGACAAATACATTTTTTATATCTTTATTTCTATTTTTTATCAAAAGAAGAGGTCACTCAGTGTAATATTATCATTGTAGGAAATGGAATCTGTGTTGTGAGTTCAAATCCTGGATGAGGCTGTCTGCATTCCATTTCATACTGATGGCCTTAAGAAAGATGTGAATCTTTCTGTTATCCCCCCACTACAACTATAAGTAAATAATACTGGATTATTTAACTTTGATAAGGCAACCAGTCTAGGAGAAGGAAAACTGAATTCAAACCTGTTCAACTCCACTTAAAAATTGACCTTGAGTCACATCCTGTCTGTGCAATGGGGTTGGGTAGACACATACAACTGATTTGAATTCAGAGTTTTTCTTCTCTTATACTGGTTACCTAACATACAGCAAGTAAGCTTTCCTACCTGCCAGTCTCCCACCAATTATTTTTCTTCAATTTTGGCATTTAAACTCTGAAAGTGATGAGCAACACTGCTGTTTCGCTTGTCTTCAGCAATTTCTATTACAGTCTGCTCCTTGAGGGGCTTCCTTGAACATTTACAAAGATTTGTTATTGTATAATATCCATAGAAATGCAATAAGAGAAATATTATTCTTAAAGCTTTTAGCAGCCTCCAACATCCATTAAGGGCCAAATAGAGGGATTACATAACACCCCCATCCTACAGTGATGCCCTTGATATCATTCTTCAACATTTTTTCAAAGTCCATTATTACAATATATAAATTACTTTATGATCTTTTTTTTAATGATATATACAATACAGATGTGAGCAACTTCTGTCTAGTAAAATTTTGGGATAAGGTGTACATACCAAATGTGAGCATTTCTATAGCAATGGCAGGCTGAGAAGGGAAATAAAGGCTGATTCCCAAACTCAATCCCGAGTAAACAGTGGGTGGGGCATCTGACTCTAAAAATAAGCTCATAAAAAAAGAAATTCAAAAAGATTTGCCTAAGGCATCTTCATAGGCACATGTAGAATTACATAACTGTGTGGATATATGTCATATATAAATACGAGGACGGTTCAATGGGTACACAGCTGAACATATCGCTATTAGCTGAATTCCAATCTGAAATCATCACTGAATAATGTCTAATTTTTACGATTAATATTCACTAGAGAGTTCGAGCGATGACAAGGATAATTATGTCAAAAAATAACATTTTCCTGCAAAGAATAAATGCTGTTTTCATCATTAGATTATGGACCAATTAATATTGTTTTTTTTTTGTCATTATTAATCATTATGATAATTATTATCAAATTTTTTTTTTTTTTTAGGTTTTTCACACTAATAGTGACTGGTAGCTTTCATAGAAATCCAAGTGACAGCAAGTGGCCTCAGCTCTTTAGGATTCTTCAAAGACAAACTCAGCAGTACTATGGCCTGGAAAAATCTCAATTTTTCAGGTTCTTCAGGATTGTTTCCTGAGTTTCAACTATGATTAGTATTACTGTCAACTTTATGTTTCAGAAGTTTTCACTTTCTGGCAAGGTCCAGATATTTTATCTAGTTTTTCACTTTCCTTACACACACACACATTTTGTCCTCTGCTGGAATAGTGATGTCCATTAGTTGATAAATTCTTTTTATTGACTAAAATTAGATCTGGACTTCTGACCAGGATTGGGTGATCCATTTTTATCTTAAAATCCCAGAGAACTTTATACATCTCATTTTCTGGTACAAATTCTGATCTGTCCATATAGAGTTGTTGGTAGGGTCAAAGTTAAGTAGATCACTCCCCCCCACCAGTTATGCCTACTTTTGTAATTCCCCTTGGCAAGTTAACTGGATTCCCTAATTATGTGCTTTATTCTCTCTCTCTCTCTCTCTCTCTCTCTCTCTCTCTCTCTCTCTCTCTCTAACCTACACTTGCTATTCTCCTGAGTCTTATAATTCTAGCTTTTATTTTTTCTCGTATTATTTTGAGCTGCTCGAAAATATTAATTCTTTTTCTCTTTCTAAATTTCCTCTGCATAGCTATGCATGGATCATGTTGCGCACCATTTTCTTATTTTGTCTTCTGAAGTGTCCATATAAGAGATTTTTTTTTTTCTCTGTTTAATAATTCCTATTTTCCTGTTCGCCCTTGTTTTATTTTTCTTGTTGCTAATACAGGCAGCTGTAATCTCTCTCTCTCTCTCTCTCAGCTCTTTTTTGCGTATTCTTTGAGTTCCTGAGGTGCCACATTTACACCGTGTTCAATGCTGGCAAGTTCTCTTCTTTTTCTGTTCACATCTTGAGTATAAAAGCCTTATTCATCATCAATTTTGCTTGCGCCAACGTACAGATTTCAAAGCTTCACTTTTTTTCCAGTTTAACAAAAGAGGAGAGTACCTAGATATTTATTCATTCAAGTTCGTGCTGCAGAGCTAGATACTCCTTCCTGACTTTTTCTTTTATTTTCATTTGTTTGATTTTGTCTACTAATATTCCCAAGTATTTGTAGGCTTCTTTTTCTCTGAGCATTTTGATGCTTTCCTGAATGGATAGTTCTAATTCATGTAACTACCTGAACCTGAGATAATTTCAAATACCAGAGAGAGAGAGAGAGAGAGAGGTCTTAGGGATAACAGAGGAAAATAGACTAAACTTCATAAAACCCAACCCTTTTCATACTCACATATGCATGCTTTTACTAAGGGAAGGGTCACAGCCTGTACCTATTGTTCACACAGGGAAAAGAGAGAATGGTGGAAAAGCAATGACTTAAAATCTAATTGACAATTAAAATCCTTTCTTCCTCCTTCATCTAAACCTTTTCTACTCTACACTCTCTTTTCACCCCCATCTACTTTTTCTTCCAGCTGGCCTATTTAAGACATCACTCCATCTTCCTCTTCCTACCCCTCTGAGACTTTGTTAAAGCAACTAACACCACATATATGTTTATAACTGAAAGTGTGACACATATTAATGATATGAATCTAGTTACAAACATAATATCAATATAGAGATTATTATTATCTATATATTAATATCACTGCAAAAACCTACCAATTTTTGTTCTTGTACTTGGAATGCATCATGCTAGTATTGGTTTGATTTATTCGATTAATGGCATATCAATTCCTTATGGGTTATTTAATGCTGAAATTTGATTCATTTGTAAATACTTGATTGTAACTACATTTTTCATGTTTCATTGCTTTTCTATATGTTAATAATTATTTGTTTGCACATAGTATTCCTATCTAATACTAATCCTTTTCAAAACAGATCTATTTAACCAATAGATGAACCCTAACAGGAACTACCACTTCAGGTCAGAGTGGACCTGAAAGTAATAGCAAAAGATAATCCACACTCTCTGGAGCTCCAAAACTGAAGGTTAGTGTCATACCCATGATAGTCTTTGAAGGTAGAGGGTTCTTACCTCTCTACAGTAGATGCAGTTGGTGTATTAGGGACTTGCTAGTGTTGGTAGAGTAGGGATATATGCACTAAAGGAAATATAATTCTCTCCACAGATACCCACACACACATTTATATAATTCAGCAGTTAAAACTGGTTACAAAATTCATTCTTAGCACACCAGCTCTCTCTGTGACAACTCTGCCTTAACATCAGCCTCAGCTGATTTGGCTGAAGTAATGCAGAAATTGGAATTGTGATAAGCTTCTTTTTCTTTAAATCATGAATTTTAATTATACTTGTAAAATATGAGGAAACATGAATGGCTAGTTAAATTCATGCTGTTAAATATGGTGACAATTTATAAATATCAACACTTATCAAGTCCTCCAAATTTTCAACACTTTAAAATCAGAAAAAAAAACATTTCTTATATTTTTAGCATTAAAGTGAAAGTTGTGCAATCCAACAGTGGAAATAGCCGGGCCACTAAAAGAGGAATAATTTTTATGAAAACTATTATTTATCAGGAAATTTTAAATGACAATAATAATATTATTTTTTAAGTAGTTTCATTTATTTATGTAATTCATATATTCTACCACATTGTGTGTGTGTGTGTGTGTGTGTGTGTGTGTGTGTGTGTGTGAGTCTCTCGCTCTCTCTCTCTCTCTCTCTCTATATATATATATACATGAATACACACACACACACACCCATATATTGTATGATATTATTTGTATATGTTAATTAAAAAGAGGAATTCCCATGTATACAGCAATTTTTTTTTCCAAAACAATGATGATTTACATTAAAACTTTGCATGTTTCAGCAAGAAATATATATTTCCATTCCAGTATTTATGTTGACTAGAATAATATTCCAATATAGCAGTTATTTTTTTTGTATCTAATTCATATTTTACATGACTAAAATATAAATGCTATCCACACCCCACCAAATCCTTCCCATCATGCATAGAATGCACTCTAACACAATTATAACCTTTACATAGGTTGATGTTCAAATCTTAAAAGTAAAACTTATACTACACCAGAATTTTTTGAGACAATTAAACATCTTAACATTCTTGCTGTCGTTTTAGCCAAGCAATTCTTCAGCCTCCTTCAGGTATAAAAATCTACTGAAACTAAACCAAATTTTTATTTATACAGTTACAATACTCAAGAGTTCTGTAATAAATAATACCAAATAATATCCATTTTTATTGTATAATGTTCTGCTAAAAATAATAAAATCCTGGTATATTTTGTTTACATCTACATCTCCCCTCTCCCCATGAGTAGGCCAGGTTTAATAAGGACTGTACCTTTCTTTTAGATTTGGTCTGTTGTGTGGCAATAGCCTGGATAGAGCTTGAGGAATTCTCGACAATCAAAGGTGTGGTGATGTATATGTGGTGTGTTAGGGGGTTCAATTGCTGTGCATGAGCCATTACAGAGAGATGTAGAGGGATAAGGATGCAAGAGTGGGGTATTGCTTGAAGGAGTTATTGGTCCTGGTGTTGCACTTGGTATTGGGGTTGGTGCAAGCTTGAGTTCACACTTTCTGAAGAAATGGCAGTTCCTAAGTGTGATCCTTCCTGATCCATCAACCCTGATTTGGTATTGGCGATCAGGTAGGGGAGTGATGATTTTTTTGTAACAGAAGGTTGTGGGTATATTTGTTATATCTTTCTACTATTCTTGCATTGCAGTGGTGGAGAATTTCCTCATGGCGTTGCGCTGCCACTACCCCTCCCGGATATGGCTTGTAGAGGATTGGCTGTGAAGGAATGGAGTCACAGAGTCAGCAGTGGAGTAAGAGTTGCGCCGGTAATAGCCCAATACTTTGGATTGGGGTGTTTCGGTACAGCAAGATAGGCCGGGCAACATTGTCATTGTCCAAGGAACCCTGGGGGCCTGTGTTTCCTTTCACTATCCTCTTTGTGGTTTTCACTGCAAGCTCTACCTGGCCATTGGATTCGGAATATGCAACAGAGGATACTCTGTGCTTAACACACCATATCCTAAGGAATTCTTGGAATGTGTTGAAGGCGAAAGGTGGGCCACTGTCAGTACTGAGTTCTTCTGGGGCATCATATGTCTGGAACAGTTGTCGGCAAATGGACATCAGTTTGGTTGTAGTGGCGTGACCTGGTTCTAAGCAGTAAAAGATAAGCCAACCAGTTAGTTTATCTACACAGGCAAGGTATGTATGATCCCCAATATGGAAGGGATCCATGACAATCCAATGGCCAATCAGGAGATTGTATCAAGATGATAAGCTCTTGTGGTTGACTAGGGGCGATCTTTGAGCATACCATGCAATTTGCCCTAATACTACGGATTGAAGCATCCATCCCAAGCTAGTACACCTATTCATTGGCACATGCTTTCATGCCAACTACTCCTTGGTGTGCAGAATGTAGGCAGTGCAGGACTTTTCTCCATTGCGTTTTGGGGATGACTACTTTGATCCAATAATACCAGGCCATTGGCAGTGCCTCACCTCCCAATACTCACGGACCTCAGGCACAGTAAGATTACATGTCCTTGGGAAGCCTTGCTGTATCACACTAATTAGTTTTTCATATTGTGGAGTGCCACAACCCGCAGCAAAAATTAGGTCTGGTGATGATATGGCTATATTATTGCTGCTTGCAAATGTTGCCATCAAGGCTGTTGACTCTGTTATATCGCTTATATTGTTGGACTCCAGTATATCTACTTGAGAAGGCTTTGCTGGAAACTCATCGAGGAGAGCCTGCACTATAGTCACTGGGTGGTGGGAGACTGCGTCAGGGACTCTGTGCCACTTCTCAGGGCAGTGCTGGAAGGTAAATCGATATCTCAGTGTCTTTTCCAATAGTCAAAACAGCGGGGGATTTTGGATCTTGCTCAGATCCCGATCACTAAATAACCCCTTCAGTGGTTCATGGTCTGTGACCACTATCACAGCTAACAAGCATTACCAGTTTCTAATAATAATGAAGTTTTATTGAGGGATAGATGCATTAAAAGTTTACATATATTTTGTAAAATAATATTTGTTGGAAGGATGGCAATTTCAAACATACTATGTCTGAACTCTGGAAGCTGCCATCATGTGTAATGCATGTTGACCAATATAATAGTAGAATTAAGAAATAAATGAAGAAAAGAAAGGAAGGGAAAAAAATCACCATAGACATAATTCTATCAGAGATGGGCCCAAACAAATTACCATATGAACTACAAATCCTGCCCAAAGCGCCATGTTGGAATTCATTTGTAGTGCTTGTTAGCTGTGAGTAAATACTCGTTCGCATAAAAAGCAATGCTACGACTTGAGGTGAGATTATATGGACATTGGGGTATTCCATTGCTCTCAAGTGGCCAAGTCCATTCTCTGGACAGTGATTGGTAGCTGGTCCAGTGAATGGGTATATTAGTGAGTGTATACACTGGCTTGCTTCATATGTTACCAGCCATTTTATTTTTGCCTGCCAGATGAGGCTGTTGAACTGGTAAGTGTTGTTGCTCTTGTTGTTTATTCTTCACATTAGAGTAGTGACTTTACAAAAATTAACTTCATAAAGAAAATGGTAACTGTATTTATTTATGAACAATACTGTATGTGCATACGTATGTGTGAAAGAGAGAGAAAGAATGAATGATAAATTATCAAAAAGGAAATCCTTCAAGTAGTAAAGATGTGCAAAACATCAACGATAAGACCAAGTACAACACTAAATACAGAAATCGAGAGAATTATTTTGTTTTGTTTTTATTTTACTAAATTTCAAATCAATTTGATTACAAACATCTGTTGGAGTAAACGTGTGCCTATTCAAAAAGTGAGAAATATCAAAAGGGTTAAAAGCTAAGGGTTTTGAGATAAGGATTTTTCTTGGGATCCAGCAGACCTGACTTTATACCTCACCTACCGCATTTATTAACAAGTTTTGTTTTTGTTTTTTGGGTTTGTTTTGCTTTGTTTTGTTTTTTTCATTTTATTTTACATTTTACAAAATTCAATTTAATTATCAATACATGTTTAAACTCGGTAAAAGCAATCTAATTATGAGTATGAAAAAATTGCCATACATGTTACTTCTGAAAATAAAAGACAACTTGAAAGCAATATTTTTTTATCTATTTTTATTCTATCTTATTTTGATGGATTGATTTTAACAGCATCTCAACCCATCTGGAATTATCTTAAGCCAAGAGGTTAGGGAATCATGTTCATTCTATGTTCATATTTACAATTTTTGTGTAGTTGTTTCTTAAGAGAGTTTTCTTTTGTACAGAGTCCTATCAAATAGGAATGATTTTTAAACAGATCAATTTGACCCCCAGAGATTGGATCTTAACAGATACTACCACTTGGAGTCAGCAGTGGACACCTGTTTTTCTTTTTTTGGGGGAAGAGGACGAGGTACCCCTAACAGAAGATCCAGTCAATGTATTCTAAGCTGCTATTTTAACTTTAGATGAAATTGTCAATAATTACTATTAATAATTTCAACTCCATCTTGATAATTCGAGTTGCTTTTTATTGGAAAACACTTGAGTTATTACTTCAACAGCAAAGGAACAGAAACAAAAAAAAAATGTTCCTAGTGAGACTAATTCACATTTCCTTCTGTTTTAAGAGTCTGGGGAAAAATCCAAACATTACAGCTGGTATAAACTTAAGAGTCATATCATTTTTTATATATACATTTTTTCCATTAAATATATCACATACACTGATTCTGAGGCTGAATGCTATTTTATTTATTGCTGATGTTTTTATAATTATAATTTCTTGTAAATTTATGAAAATGATAAAATATCAAAACATGAAAATTAGTTTTGTTTATGGTAAATGTAAAAAAAAAGTAGAAGACCAATTTCAGCTTTTGTTTAATATTCAAAAAGTTATCAAAGACATAAGAAAATACAAAACAGCAAAGTTTTTTGCTATCTTCTAAGTCGAGCATAATTGCAATAATACTTAAATAGCAGAAAACCTGCCCTAAGAGAAAAATTATAAATTATATAAACCAACTACAGATTCATATATACCACTTTTTTCAGCACAAGACACAGTGATAACATTGAACTGTTTTTGTAATAAATGTCAATAAAGGCTACGTTTTATGGATCCCTGGTGGCCACAGCTCAAACTAGACATGTAAACACACAATTTTTAAAGCCTTGTTTTGCCGAGAAATGTCATAAGAAAAAAAAAATAAAGTTATAACTTAGGTTTCCAGTTAGGAAATTTTCAGCTACATATCAACTTTATTGAGTTAAAGAAAAAGATTTTGATTAGCTAAACTGATTGATACAAAGTAAGGGTCCAATTTTGCATTATAATTATAAGGGTCTAATTTAGCATTATAATAATAAAGGTCCAATTTAGTATTATAATAATAAGGGTCCAATTTAGTATTATAATTATAAGGGTCCAATTTAGCATTATAGTTACATTGTAAAATTAATGGAGGTGCTTTAAGCATAAAAACTATTGTCATAGAAAATGGAATTAGTGCATCATGTTGAAAAGCTGGAAAAGACTTTGTTTCACTTTGTACTAATAGCCAAAGGAAAGCTATGATCCATCTCTTCTCCCTACCAAGTAGGGCAAATGAGCCTCTTAAGCATTGGCATGGCAACTAGTCGAGAAAGAAAACTGAATTCAAACTAGCTTTACTCCACTTAAAAATTGACCTTGGGTCAAATTGTGGTGGAGGAATTGAGTAAATAGACTGTTAATCAAACTTGTTTCTCTTTTAAAAAATGTTTCAGAACATTATGAGTAACGCTGTAAGAATTATATTATAACCGACAGATAGACAAACAAAAAACTTTTGGTGAATTATAATACAGCCATCTTTTTTATGGTATGAATAAAACTCTTATATAAATAATTACAAAAGAAAACTTTAACCGCTAAACACTACCTTAATTTTTCAAGAAATTTAGCTTCTTCACAACGAGTCTTTGAGAAAAAGATTCCATGAAATAAGAAAAACCCCTGGATAAGCAAATTTCATTCATATATACATTAGACTGATATAACAAATACAAAGAGAGAACAGAGTAAAAGACAGTCTGGTTTAGTTAACTCTTTGTGATCAAAACTTATTGATCAAATCTGATGCCGGACTTGTTTTCTAATATAAAAGACATGAAGATAACAGAAAGATAAGATTTCTGGTCAAAAGATAATAAACAAATAGATAAAAAAAAATATTATGAACAATCTCTCTTAAACATATCACCACCCTACCAAAACAATAAAATGACGTGAAAAGAAATGAATGAAGAGAATAAAATGGAGACAGTTTGTTGTAGTTTGTTAAGATGAGAATGAAGGAAAGAAGATGGCAGTAGCTGATGCTTATGTAGAGGAATTCACTACCAAAAGAGGTAGTCAAACTCCGAAGTGGGTGGGTAGTGGTGAATGAGTTGTTGATAATGATGTACATAAAGGCCCACTTAGTACAACAAGGAATCGCCTGGTAAGAGAAAACTGCCTAATTTTGTCATTCAGCCTGGTGTTCAGACACACAGCCACCAGTTATGAATCAGGGTCTCCTGACCTCCCACCCCACTCAATAATCAAGTGATTGTTTTAACAGTTTACCAGAGATTTAAGACAGAACCACTATGTTACACATAATGGATGCATCATAATTGTCATCAGATGAAGGGTGGGGAATCTTTTCATCTTTAAAGGCCACATAGAAATTTATTTTCAAGACCACACTCAGTAAATTTTTTTATTATCTTTACAACAAACTTAAACTTTAAACTTTTAGTTAATAAGTCAGTCCAAATTTAATATTGTTATAACTTTACCAGATTCTTCTGTTTCAAGTTTGTTGATCAATAATTTGTTTTGCATAGTTATTTACCCAACAAGTGGCACAAGGTCAGAAATATGGGACATCTATTGAGAATCAAACTCACTAACAATGGTCTGTGGATCTAGCTTGTTAACTGTTACACTATGTAAAGTGCCCACCTCTTCTTATGTATATTCCATATTTCTGTTTGTAGCATGGCTATCATCTAGCATTTCTTAATATGCAAATTACATACATTCACTGTCCAATATCACTTGAAATATGAACTACTAAGAAGAATTAAAAACTCTACAAATCTTTTCATGATTTTTTTAGATTGCTTTTTGTGAAAAAGCATTGGAATATCAGGTTTTAAAATGGCATGGCACTATTTTCATTGGTTTTTCAACAAGACTGATCAACAAGGGTGATCCAGTACAAAGACATATCTGTCTTTGTACTTGCTCACCAGTGGATCAGAAATATGAAACCCATTTTAATGATAAATCAAAATTTTCAATAAATTCATATCTAATAACACTTCAACTTTAAATACAAAATACATCAAAGTTTTTAGAAGTTAAAAATGATGACTATACCTTTGATAATGACTTGAAATAGAAGATATTGTTGAGGGAAGAGAATTTTTATAAAATATCAAACATCTATAAATGTTTAGCCAAACCTGCCACATGAGCAGGATACAACACAAGATCATTTTTTAAGCAGAATTTAACAAGTTTGAATTCAGTTTTCATTCTCCTAGACTGGTTGCTATACTAAGGTTAAAGAGCTCAGTTTGCCCTACTATTTATCCATAACTGGAGAGATAATAGTTCGATTCATACCTTTCCCATCCAAGTTAGACGAACCAGACACACAGGACACTGCTGGAAAAGCAGGGATGAGCTCATAAGTGATGTACTCCTATGGACCCCACGTATGGCCGAGCAAAAGCAGGATGGCCAGCTCGAACATACATACAGCAGCTCTATGAAGATACGGGATGTAGCTCTGAAGACTTGCCAGAGGCGATGAACGATAGGGAGGTGTGGCGAGAGAGGGTCAGGGATATCCGTGCTGGCGGCACGACATGATGATGATGTGCACTATGTGAAATACAAATAACTTCATCGAAAATTCAAACTTGAGTAGTGTCCATTTCTAACCATGATAACCATTACACCATGAGTATATATATATATATATATATATATATTACCTTTGGTAGAATGACTGGGCAAGAAAAAAACTGATTTCAAAACTACCTGCACAGGTCAAATCAAAGATTATTTCTTACTACTGGTACCACGTAACCCAG
>OY757923.1:96942721-96947721 GCA_963585895.1 Sepioteuthis lessoniana | reverse complement strand
GTTTTGTGTGCATTGACATGGAGGCCAATGCCTGCGGCAGCTCATTCCAAACTATGCAGTAGTGTCTCGGCTTGGTTGGGCATATTCGCCAGTAACGCTATGTCATCAGTGTAGTCGGCGAACTGTAATTGTTTTTGCGGGGTACCTTCTGCTTCTTTTCTTCATCAGCTCGAAACCATTTTCTCTGATTTTGTCGATCGAAGTTCTAAGCACGTAATCTAGACAGATGATAAAGAGGTATGGGGCTAGCATGTCTCCTTGTAGTACTCCTGCAACAATGTTGAAGTATTCTGTCTCCATTTGGTGAACGTACTTTCACTTTGGTGTTTCTGTAGAGAATCGTTATTGCTGCTACGTTTTCTTTTGGGAGGCCGTAGGCTAGTAGGATTTGTTCTATATTCCCTCTGTGTATGGAATCAAAAGCCTTGGTAAAGTCGAAAAATTGTAATGTCGCTGTAGGTTTTTTGCCCGAATGCCTTCAAGGATTCTTCGGATGGTCAATATTTGTGAGGTTGTGGATCTATTTCTCCGGAAGCCATTTTGGTTTTTACATATATATATATATATACATATATATATACAAATACATATACATATATATATATATACATATATACGCACATATATATATATACACATACATTTACATATATATATATATATATATATATATATATACATATATATACATACATATCTATATATATATATATATATACATACATATCTATATATATATATATACATACATGTATATATATATATATATATATACATACATATATATACACATATGTATATACATATTGTGACGGCAAAATGTCTAAAATCCCTCAACGGGACTTTATTTTCGCACGTGTGAAGACGGGGCAGGTTGGCACTTGATCCCCTACAGAAATAAGTCCTGTTCAGAGTTCTTTTCTCAGGCAGATAAGAACTGGCATATTACGTGAGGGAATAATTTAGGGCCAGACTGGCCACCGCTGGCAAAGGGGTCCAAAATTTCACACTATCACACACCCACCAGGCCGCTAAACTTCTTCCCCTTCCGATAATAGAAGAATACGGGCCTATAGGTCTGAGTTGTAATAATATTAATATTGCTACCGTCGGCAACTCCGGTTTCCCGTGTGATACTTTAGGGATTAATAGGACAGTTCTAAGCAAGATAATGTAAGGCGAATAGAAGCTGAAAGGAAAGCATGGAATAATAACATAGACCACATGGTAAAATGAAAATACATAAGTTCTTTACTACGGTTATATACATATATATGTTCAAAGTGTCAAAAATATATAATAGGATAGTCCATGAATATAAATGTCTTTTCCTGGCTTTTATCCTTTTTCAAACTGAGAGAGAGAGGTAAACAAAATTTGGGTGTAAAGGGAAAATGTCCCAAAGTTACTTATCTTATTTTTTTGACAGGGTTCCACTGGAGAATTTCTCTTCTTTCACGGGCTAGTAGACTTGGTACTGTTTTTAATGCTGGCTTGAGAGACTCAGGTCTCTCATGTCTCAGTCTTTTGTCTTTAGCCCGGAGTGAAATGGCTATCGTCCGTCTGCCACGAGACTTGTCCAAAAACTCCTTTTTTGTATTTACTTCCGTTGAGGGGAAGGGGACCCCACTTCCGTTTGAGGCTCCCGCCAATCATTTGGCTTCATTTTTCTTTCCCCTTCCGATGTCCGGCGACCCAAGGTCACTTAAGTGCAAACATCTGTGTGACCCACATTCTCTCATAACGGTCACTTTTTGACTGCTAGATAATTTTAGTTCAACGGGGGAGAGAGTATCATTCCCACCTCCTCGTTTTCGTGAGCCATCACGTGACACCTCCCCGCTTAAGAGAAAAAAGGGAGATGAATAGAAATACCATAGAAAAAAAAAGGCAATTCAATTCACTGTTCTTTTTCCTTTTCTTTCACTCTTTTTTTTTTTTCTCACTTTACTTTTCTTTCATCCCCTTTCTTCTTCACGCTTTGACGAATTCTTTCCTTTTCCTTTTTTCGTCCTTCCTAATTTTCACTATAGGGGAAAACAATTTCTCTTCTCTTTCTTTCTCTCTCTCTCTCCCTTTTCTTTTTCTTTAATCTCGTTTTCCTTTCTTTCTTTTTCTCTCTCGGCTTTTGGCCGTATCATATTTCAAACCTTGAGGAGATAAGTCCTTCTTTCTTTCTTTCTTCGTCACTTTTGACGACTTTATAATTTTAATTGTCAAGCTTTGGGGAGAAAACTTCCTTTTCTTGTCTCTCTTTCCCCTATTCGTCACTTGTTGACGAACCACTTTCTTGTCCATTTCATATTTCAACATTGGGGACGAGAATTCCTCATTTCCTTTAGTTTCTCTCTCTCTCTCTCTTTCTTTCTCTCAACAACTATGAAAGAATATTCTGCTACTACATTTTCGTGGGGCGTTAGAGAAATAAACTTGGGTACTTTTTTATTAATTTTTCTAAGCCCTCTCTCTCTGAAACAGACAACTGGCCTAATTTTTCCTCGAATTTATTCGGCATTTCCGAGTTCTTAATTTTTCGAGGTGGGCCTTCTTGACGGACATACCTCTTCAATTTGTTTGTGTGACACACTTGTGTCTTCTTCTTTCCTTCGTTGGTATCAATTCTATATGTCCTCTTGTCTATCCTCCGTGTTACTACATAAGGACCTATATATCGTCCACCGCAGTGGGGTCCTTTATTTGATGACAGTAGCAGGACTTCGTCGCCCTTTTTAAATTCTTTCTTAGCCCTGTGTGAGGGTCCTCTTATTTTTCTCTTATCCTCTCGATAAGTATTAGGGAATTTATTCCTAATATTCGTTGGACCTTCATCTTTTCTCTGACGACTGGTCCTTTTCTCTTTCCGTTTATTGAGGTGTGGAAGGTTCACTTCTTTTCTTTCCACCTTCTCACTTTGCGAGCGACTATGTCGTTTGTGCCGCCCACGTGGCTCAGCCGCCATCTTGTCTCCATGCTGGGCGTTCGTTCTCGCCATCTTTCTTTCTTCATTTTTGGCGCTAATTTTCGCCAACTTCTTTCCATGTTTGGCGTTCATTCTCGCCATCTTTCCATCTTCATTTATGGTGCTTATTTTCGCCATCTTTTCCGGGTGACACTTTTTTGTTCTTACTTCATTTCCCAGTATGAGAGAAATTCCTTTCATAGGTAGTTTATCTACCACACCAACTTTAATTGGTCCATCTTTCCACTGGGACTTTAGGGTTATTTTACACAGCGGTATTTTTACCCTCTTTCCGCCGATACCCTCTATCATCACAGCCTCACGTGTTGCTTCTATTACCCTTTTAGGTAATTTACTTCGTAGAAGTAACGACTGAGATGCTCCGGTATCTCGTAAAATTGAGACTTCCACTGGTCCTCCGTGTGGGCCTTTTATCATCCCTTTTTTCGTCCAGGGTCGATAGGACTGGTTCCCTCTAGGTGTTGTTACAGCTCCTTGAGGTTTTCTCGGCTGGGTCTGGTTTCTTTCAGGACCTTTTCCTAGCTGACACCTTATGGCTATGTGTCCAGCCTTTCCGCACTTATAGCAGACCACTGTTCTGCTGCTACTTTGGAAGGTCCTTCTATTTTCTTCCTTAGGTCTTAACTCAGCTTTAAACTTCACTCTGTTTCCTGTGAAGGTTTTTTCCTTCGTCTTTCGGTGTGTGAGGATGTATTCGTCTGCTAGTGCGGCCATTTCATAGGTCACGTCAGTTTTTCTTTCACTTAGGTGAACCCTGACTTCTTCTGGCACACAGTTTAAGAATTCTTCAGCTAATATTAGCTGCCGGAGTTTCTCAGCATCTCCGTCTATCCTCTTAGAGTCACACCACTTATCCAGTGCATTCTCTTTTTCTCTCAGAAATTCCACATAAGACTGGTTTTCCGTTTTTCTCTGTGTTCTGAATTTCTGTCTATAAGCTTCTGGAACCAACTCGAAGCTTTTAAGAACCGCTGCTTTCACTAAATCATAGTCGGCGCAATTTTCTGTCGGCAGAGTTGCATATGCTCTCTGTGCTTTTCCTGTCAGCACAGTTTGGAGTAGCATCGACCAGCATTCTTTCGGCCATCCAAGATTTAGCGCGGTTCGCTCAAAATGTGCGAAGTATCCGTCCACGTTGGCTTCTTCAAATTTTGGGACTAGCCTCGCTTGCTTCGTTACTTCGAAACTGTCATGGCTTTCTTTGCGTCCTCTTATTGCCAAGTCGACTTCTCGCAGCCTTGTTTCTTGCTGAATTTTTATTTTCTCCAGTTCCATTTTATTTCTCTGTAGTTCCATTTGTGCTTGTATTTTAATTTTCTCCAGTTCAATTTCTTCTGGAGTCATTCTTATCATTTCCGTTGGTAGCTCTTCTAATACTGCTTCCTCGAAAATATTTTCGTCGACCATGTGTCTTGCTATTTTTATAACGAGTTCATGTTTCCTCATAGAATTTTCAACATTTAACTCAAGCTTCTCGCCAATTTTTATTATCTCGCTTTTTCTCAGCTTCTCCAACTTTTCCATGGAGGGTTCTTTTAAAAAGTTCTCTATTTTGTCCATTTTTTAAAAAATTTTTTCAAACAGTTATATCAACAAGTAATTTGACTGTTTCAACAATATTCCTTTTTTTTTTTTTTTTTTTTTTTCACGGTCTCCCAGGGTAGATTTAAACGGCAGGAATTGTCACACGACTACTAGCAATAAATATTATTTATAATATTAAATCCCGGACGTGAGCCCCCATCTTAGGTCTGTGACGGCAAAATGTCTAAAATCCCTCAACGGGACTTTATTTTCGCACGTGTGAAGACGGGGCAGGTTGGCACTTGATCCCCTACAGAAATAAGTCCTGTTCAGAGTTCTTTTCTCAGGCAGATAAGAACTGGCATATTACGTGAGGGAATAATTTAGGGCCAGACTGGCCACCGCTGGCAAAGGGGTCCAAAATTTCACACTATCACACACCCACCAGGCCGCTAAACTTCTTCCCCTTCCGATAATAGAAGAATACGGGCCTATA
>OY757923.1:96925221-96935221 GCA_963585895.1 Sepioteuthis lessoniana | reverse complement strand
ACACACACACACACACACACACTGGTTTTCATTCACCAAATGAATATGTCACATAACCATCTTACATCACATCTCTCATAGCATATTTGATTCCTTTGAAAACTTTTTTATAAACTTTCTCTCCTGTTGATGACCTAAGGTTGAAACTAGTTGAGACCAGACAAAAAATAAACAAAATAAATATTCCTGTTTGTTTTACCACTTTTATTTCTATTATAATGTATATTACATAGTATAACCAATAATCAATAGGGAATTGATGGGGGAAACTTTTCATGCTTAAAAGTCACATTGAAAGTTACTGTCTACAAATAAAATTTTAGTATGTTTAAAACAAAATCTAATATTTCAACTCTCAGTTAATAACTTAGTCAACACACACACACACACACACACACACACACACACACACACACACACACACACACACACACACACTACTTTAAAGAAATTTTCAAAAATCTTTGTAAGATTGCATTTTTTTTAAGAAAGTATTGTGATGTTAAATACTTAAGTGGAACTGTACATGTTTAATTATTCTTTTGACATGGCTATGGACGGTCACATTTGATATCTCAAAAGGTCATGTGCCACCTTAGAGTTGAAGGTCTACACACACACACACACACTTCTGCCATTGTCCAATAGGACACTTCAGAGACCTTTTTGTTTTTAAAAGCCTTAAACTTAATATCATTTTGTCTGAATAATGAACCAGAGCTGACATGTTTACCTTTTTTGTTTAGGGTTTTTTAAAGGTTACTATACAAATGCATGCGTGCACAAATAATAATAATGATGATGATTTAATAATAATACTGGAGGTGATAACAACAACAGCCTACTTGTAGCAGCATATTTTCCACCAACTATAATTTGTGATTAAGTCCAGGTTAAAGTTACAATTTCAAATGCTAGTTTTCAAAGCATACAGATCTTTTTTCTTAAGAATATTAGTGTAACACAATTTTCTTAATGCTAAGTTGATCTGTGTAATAATTAGCAAAGCTTAATAAATAAACTGTATTTTGCAGCAGTTAAAATTGGCTAGCATATAGGACATACCTTAAATTTAGCTTGTAATTATCTAAGTTTTCTTTTGGAAATGACACGATAACTGTTGTTACTAAGTGGTCACCCATATAAGTACAAAGCAGGTTTACTGATACTTACACTTTTTTAACTTTTTAGCAAATTTAATAAGTTAGAAAAAGCTGTGTAGAAAATCTATTGAGCTTTGTTTGGGGGTTTAGAATATACTACTTGTATACTCTATAGAAGAGTAAACCTCTTCCATAAGGGGTAATGTCCTGGTTAGGATATTAAACTCTATCCAATGGTGAGGCTCCACTTCTGGAGATCTAAGGAGTGTGAAGTCTCCTTTCATTGGCATTAGTTCTAGATCCACTCAAACCCAGAGTGGTAGTACGTGTTAGGGTTCCATCTATGAGTTAAACTGTCAGAAAATTATTTATATTGGATAAGAATACTTGAAACCATATAACTGTATGAAAACAAATTTTTATTCCTAAATAGGAATAATTCCATTTGGCCTTGTGCTAAATTTAATCTATGCTTAGTTTTTTTCTTATGGGTACCTTGTATAGAGTAATGGTTAACAGGCTAAGTTAGGATAAGATTATTAGCGAGTTTGTTTTTTTTATATACTAAAATGCTTGTCTAGTCCAGATTTGCTCAAATTAATTCCACTTAACTGCATATTTTGCAAAAATACTATCAATTAGTTTCTGATTTTTTTTAAATTCTCTTGAATAAAAGAAAAAAACAAAATATTTGTTTAGTTTGTGAACCAATGAAACAACACTTATTATTTTTGGAATAAATCAATTCTATTTTTGCTTTATTTGTTTTCATTGTATTTTTCCAATAAGATAATGCTTGCTATTAATTCAGTTAATTTGACCGCATTCAATTTCTTTGAAATGAACCTTCACATGAGAGAGAGAGAGAGAGAAAAAGAGAGAGAGATTGAAAAGAAGACTAAATCACCAAGAGACTACATTTTTGAGATTTTAACAGAGATTGTTAATACAACTTTATCTGAATGCCCTGTCAGTGGGGCTTACAATAGGCAAACTGTATCCCTTGCAGAGGGGTAAGACCCACCTACCCACACAAAAAAAAAAAAAAAAAAAAAAAAAAAAAATTCCTGCCAAGAGCCAACAGTGAGGCTTCAATTTTGGAGATCTGGGAAATGTAGAGTACCTCTTAATAGCCATTACTTGCAGACCCACACTGACCGGGGGTCATAGTATATGTTAGGGTTGGATCCATAGATCAAATAAATCTGTTTTAAAATAATAATTTGTATTTAGTAGGACCTTGAGCAAAAAACATACTTAAGAAATAACTACACAAAAATTGTACATATGAACATACAATGAATGTGATTCTCTAACCTCTAAGCCTAAAATAACCCTAGACAGGTTGGCATGCCATTAAAATCAATCCATCAATTTATATAACACAGAAAGAGAGAGATATTGGAAAGAAGACCAAACCACTACGAGACTTCATTTCAAGGATTTGATTAAGATTTTTAAAAATACAACTTTAGCTGAGAATAAATAAAAAACCAAAAATGTCAGTCATGTTTGAAGATAAACATAAAATTCTTCTATCTTCAGTCTTTGTTTTGCAGACCTTTACTCATGTAGGATGTCTTGAGCAGGAATAATCTGGTGGGGCCCTTCCCTCTCCAGGTCTAAAACTGGTGTGAATTAAGAGTTTTTCTTCTCTTAGACTAGTTGCCATACCAAGGTTAAAGAGTTTAGTCTGCCCTACTATTTACTCATAGCTGTGGGGGAGAATAGTTAGATTCATACTTTTCAAAAGATCTATGTGAAATGCAAACAACCTTGCTCGGGATTTGAATTCAGGTAGCTAAGTCCACTTCCTATGAGACGATAACATGGAAATTCTATAGGTCAAGTCAGTTAATATGTGGTGGAGTAACTTGGAACAGTATTCAACCTAGTAATATTAAAAATAAATCAAAGCTATTTTATCTAGATAATATCAAGTGATCTTGCAAGTTCAAAAATTGCAATGACTATATATATATATATATATATATATATATATACACACACACACACACACATATACGCACCGTAAACTGCAGCATAAAAAATTGACTTTTTAAACCAGCAAAAAGTCTCAAAAAAACTAGGAGTCGACTTTTATGACAGGATCAGAGTGGTAAATTAGCAGTAAAGGTTTAGATTTGAGCCCTGCCATATAAGTTGATCACTAATTTTGTGGAGATTTTTTGAGGCTTAAAAGGTCAACTTATGTGCCACAAATTATGATGAATATATTATTACACCTAATGTTTCAACATAAATTGTATTTTTATTTTAATGCCAAATAACAAGATCATTGGCTTAGGGTAATCTCAAGTTATCTCAAATTTTGTGAATGATCAATGCAAGCAAGAACAAAACATTTCAATAGCAACTGAGTCATAAGACAAATGAGTGATGGTGAATGTTCTTTTCAAAATGAGAATTTAATATATGAACAATATGAAAGAACAAATAACTCAAATGGGATGAGAATAATATCTAAGTGTGTGTCAGTATGAATGCAACATAAAAATTCACAGAGTTCATAAGGATTGTGTAACGGAAAAAAGGGGGAGGGAAAGTTCAAATCTGTGAAAAAAGGCAATATTTCTTCCATTAAAAGTTTTTATATAGCATGATTCATTTTGGTTCAGGATAACTGTTTGAATTAGTGAGAAAGTCTTAACATCTCCATCAGAGAAATATCTTCAAGATCCTTGAAGCTTTATCTAGGTTGGTTGGTTGGTAGGGTTTTATGGCATATCAATCTTTATAAATTATTTAATGCCAAATCCATTTTTATACAAATAATCAGTTCTATTTCAAACAATTCAGTTTAGCATGAGTACACAGTTTAATTGTCAAAAACATTTCTATTTCAAGTTATTCAGTTAAGTCAAACAGTTCTAATTCAAACAATTCAGTTGAATATAAGTATAGTTTTTGTCCACACACACTTAAATGTCAAAACAGTTCTATTTAAAAAAATTCAGTTTAGCATAAGTACAGTTTCAATGTCAAATCAGTTATATTTCAAACAATTCAGTTTAGCATAAGTATGCAGTTTAAATGTCAAAACAGTTCTATTTCAAGCAATTCAATTTAGCATAAGTATGCAGTTTAGTTCTATTTGACCCATAGATAGGACTCTATCAGGTACTATCATCCAGGCCAGAGTGGACCTGAGAGCAATGGCAATGAAGGAGTACTCCGCATTCCCCAAAGCTCCAGCATTACTTGAACCTCACCATCAGATAGTTTAGTCTCATATTCAGGACAGTCGGGGGGGGAGGTCTTACCCCTCTGCAGAGGTGCAGTCGGTATATTCTACAACTCCATGAGCTGACCTGAGAACAGTAAGTCCATTCTGGGCTTTTTTTTTATATATAATTTAGCCAGAGTGGTGTTACATCAACACATTAGTTCAGACACCAACTGTAAACGTCCGGTTGGTCATTTCGTTGCCACACTAAAAAAGTTTCTTTTTTTTTAACTTCCCGGGTCATTTCAACTCACCACCTCCCTCTTCTTCTTTTAGATTTGTTGATTCAAATAATTCTATATTCTGTCTGCCTCAGCAACAATTTATGGAAGAGGAAAAGCTATCAGTGTTCCCACTCGTTTGATGCAAACACTGCCGTCTGTCCTAATACATACATATCTGAGAAAAGATGATATGTAACTATATATGTGTGTGTGTGATAGTGTGTGATAATTCAAAGAGATTATAAATATTGTGATGTATCACAAAAAATTGGTCCAACATCAATTAAATATGATTTGATTTTAATGTTAAAAATTACATTCTGAATAAATGACTAACATGAAAATCCAATTATCTTATTTAATTCCATACATAAATATAATTGGACCATTTTATACAATTGTAGAAATATTTTAAACTTAACCAGTAAATCTTCTGTTCAGTTTTTTTATTCTTTTTTGTTTGTTTTTTTGTTTTTTTTGTGAGGCCTAAAAGTTAATGGAATTCATGAAACTCCTGCTGGAACAGTTTGTGTTCACTTTGTACAAACATAATTGGAAAAAAGGCATGAACCAACTTTTCTCCACCCAAATTAAATATTAATGCCAAGAAATCCCTAAACACGGGAAAAGCAATTAATCTTATTCATTTGATTAGCATCATCATTCTTTTTTGCTGTTAACATGTAACTGTGTATAATTTGTTGCGTGTTACTTGGAGAGGAGATGGGCACTGCCAAGTAGTCCCCATAATTCTGAAGGGAAAATTACACAGCATAACATTCCAATTACTTCATAAGTTATGGGACTACTACTAATACTACGATAACATCTATACTGCATATTTTGGAATAAACTATTATTTACCTATGTTTACATAATATCACCGGCTCATTGGCCTAGAGGGTAGAGTGTTCACTAATGATCCAGGAGACCCGGGTTCAATCACAGGTCGAGGCATACCAAAAACTTAAAAAATGGTACTTGATACCTCCTTGCTTAACACTCATCAATATAAGGTACGTATCAAGGGTAAAGTGGAGCAATCCTGGAAAAGGAGTAGTGCACTTCCCTACACCTCGGTGTTGTAGCTATTGAAAAGGAAGCCTTCTGGTCGCCCTTGACTACAGTCGCCCTCAACTACAGTCGCCAACTTTACTTTTACTTAAATAATATACCATTTTAAAGTATAAATTTTACTCAATTCATTTATGTTGATAAGTTTTCTTTTCACTTCATTTGAAGTTATCAAATGAAAAATGAAAAATAAACTAAAAAAAAAAAAGATTTCAGCAATCTTATTATAAAAGTTTCAAATAGAACAAAACTGTGGAAACTGCTCTCACTATCAAGTATCGGGTTGGTAGGGGAGAACATCTATGAATTCACAGTTTAACAAAGATTCAAAAAAATTAATAACTGAAACAATAGCCTTGATGATTTTAATGGTATATCAACCTGTCAAGGGTTATTTTATGCCAAAAGGTTAGGGAATTGTGTTTAGTGTATGTTCCTATTTATATTTATTGTGGTTTTGTTGCTTTGTTTAATGGCATATCAGCCTTCATGGGTTATTTAATGTCAAAGAAGAACAGCAGTGATATTATTTAACTAACTGCTGGTGAGGTAAGGGGTTCATACCTTCCTTCAAGAGTATTAATCCGAAAGTTGATATAATAACGTAACTAGAATTTGAACATGCTCACTATAATTTTGCAGCCTAGCACAATAGCTAGTACACCACGGGGGACTCCCAAGATTCTTTTTGAAGCTGTCTCTTAGATATTTTTTGGAACACAGTCCTATCAAATATGAATAAGTTTTAAACAGATCTATTTGAGACCCAGAGATGGGACACATCAGGTACTTCTCTAGGTTATAGTGGACATAGGAGTAATGGCAATGAAGGTGTGATTCCAGAACTGAAGCCTCACCATCAAATGCAGTTCGTCATGTTCAGGACACCCTTAAAGATAAGAAATTTTTAAAAATTATTTTATTAGCCAAAGTCAAATGGCAAAATTCTACTTGTACAAATATCTTATAACAAAAGAGTAAAATTACTGATACAAATTCTTTAACAATGGCCCATTTTTAGCTACATGACCACACCCCTCTCAACAACAGCAAAGTTTTAGGAAACAATTCTAGAATTTTAGTCATATCAAGGCTTTTGACTTCCAATTGTTTTATGCTTTGGCTACAGATTTTGGTCAGCCAATTATATCAATATTACACATCGCCATATTATTAATGAACTCATATCAGCAGTCACATTTATTAGTAATATTTTTAATAGGCTTCTCCCACATATTTCTAATTAGAAACAGAAAATTAATTTTCTCCTTTCCTTTGATTGTCTGACAGAACGACTAATTATAATAATAACCCAATTTTTGTAATATTATACTATCCTAAAGTTAACATTAGTCGCATTTCCACAAAGTTGAAAATGTTTGAAATTCTAAAATGTATTATTTTTACAAAACTAAAATAGCCCACTTATACATATAATATCCCTCGGTAATATTTAGATTAATTGATAACAACTGATAATCTTTTCTTAATGATTTTCAATAGATTTCTACAGTAGATTGAGAGAAAGATTTTAATGGCATGTTAACTCATTCAGGGTTACTTAAAGCTTAGAGGTAAAGGAACTGTATTCATAAAACATTCACATTTTTTATGCTGTTGTTTCTTAAGAGGGTTTTTTTGCACACAGTCCGATCAAATATGAATAATTTTAAACATATTCATTTGACTCATAGAAGGATCCTAACTGGTACTTCCGCTCTGGGTCAGAGTGAACCTAGGAGTAATAATAATAATAATAATAATGGGGTGTCTTCACGTTCGAGAACAGAAGCCTCACCATCAGATACAGTTAAGTGTTATACCCAAGTCACTTCTTCATGGGGAGGTCTTAGCTTTCTGCAGGGGACACAGCATATTCTAAGCCCTATCAACAAAGTATTTCTACAGTAAAGAAATATACATATATATATATATATATATATATATATAGTCCTATTCTGTCAGTAACACTTACATTAATTCCTGACCATTAATAATGCCTTTTCTTGTTTTTAAATGCATTTGTAAAGTAAAAAAAATTGTTACCATTGTATTTACATAATACATATAACAGTCTTATTATCAGTAATACTTTTATTTCTCACCATGGACAACTTTCTTCTTACCCATTTTTAATAGATTTCTCCAGAAAACAATACAGAAAGCATCCATGTATATATATATATATATATATATATATATATATATATATATATATATATATATATATAATAGCCCAATTCTGTCAGTAACACATTAATTCTTGATTAATTTAATATGGACGCCCATTTCAACCAAACAGTTACCATCATCAGTAATGAAATTGTCAAGTGAAGTTCAAAGCCTGGAAGAGGCTGTTTGCATTTCACTTGACATTAATGCCTTTGGGAAAGGCATGAATCCATCACTTCTCCCCACTTCCACTCATAGTTATTAAGTAAGGCAGTCAGGGTTCTTTAACCTTGGTTAGGCAACCGGTCTACAAGAAGAAAAACTTTTAATTAAAACCAGCATAACATCATTAAAAAAATTGACCATGTGTTATATCCTGCCAAGATGGATGGTTTAGTTTGATTGGTTTTATGGCATATCAACCTTTGTAGGTTATTTAACGCCAAATCCATTTTTATGTAAATTATCTGTTCTATTGAAAACAATTCAGTTTAGCCTAAGTACACAGTTTAATTGTCAAAAACATTTCCATTTCAAACTATTCAAGCAGTTATATGTAATAATTCAGTTAAGTGTAAATACAGTTTTAATGTCGAAAAACAGTTCTATTTGAAATAATTCAGTTAAGCATAAGCACGCAGTTTAAGTGTAAGTACGGTTTAATAGTCAAAAAAGTTTCTATTTCAAGCTATTCAGTTCACTCAATTCATTTTAGCATAAGTATGCTGTTAGTTCTATTTAACCCATAGATAGGGCCCTATCAGGTGCTACCACTCTGGGCCAGAGTGGACCTGGGAGCGATGGTAATGAAGGGGTACTCTGCATTTCCCAAAGCTCCAGCACTGCAGGAACATCACCATCAGATTGTTTAGTGTCATATCCAGGACACTCGTTAGGGGGGGTCTTACCCCTCTGCAGAGGTGCAGTCAGTGTATTCTACAACCCCAGCTGACTGGGCAATACACAGATTTAAATGTCAGACATTTTTATTTCAGATAATTCAGTTCAGCATAAGTACACAGTTTAAACATCAAAAACAGTTCTATTTCGAGCAATTCAGTTCAGCACTAGTACGCAGTCTCAATGTCAAAACAGTTCTATTTTAAACAATTCAGTTTAGCATAAATACGCAGTTTAAATGCAAAAATCAGTATAGTGAAAGAAGCACTGTTTTGTTCTATTTAACCCATAGATAGGACCCTTATCAGGTGCTACCACTCCGAGCCAGAGTGGACCTGGGAGCGATGGTAATGAAGGGGTACTCCACATTCCCCAAAGCTCCAGAATTTAGTGGAACCTCACCTTCAGATTGTTTAGTGCCATATCCAGGACACTCGTTGGGGGGGTCTTACCCCTCTGCAGAGAAGCAGTCGGTGTATTCTACAGCCCCAGCCAACTGGGCAATGCCAAGATGGAGGGGCTAGGTAAGTGCATAAATTTCTGACAAAATAATTCTCGATTTTAATGCATTTTTCTAGTAAAAATAAAATCTTACACTTCATCTAACTGGTTAACTTTGGCTTCTGATTACATGATCTAAAAAAAGACATTTCACAGACAAGACCAATATACAACAAAGTGGGGTCTTACTAGAGGGGAAGGTTTCAGAACGATAATGAAAATTAAATTTTAAAGAAACTTAAGTTTTTATAATTGTCTTGCCGTCTCGACACCAGTTCTCAAGTTTTCTCAAAAAGGTAAGTAGCCTGGAAGATTATCATCATGTCTTCCTGGCAACAGCTTGAACTGTCCACTAGCAGCAGTTGATATCGTAGGAGATAAAGATTCTTCAATTAAAGGAGTTCTAATAGCTCCTCCTCCATCTGATTCTTGAATTGTTTGCCAAACAGTAAAACACACCATCCTATGGTTTAATCCAGATTATCCGCAATAGGAAGGAGTGTCCATTAAATTCAAGTAGACATATTCTTGTTGACAGGGTTTAGAATATGAGGAATGTATACCCTAAAATAGGGCAAGATCAGCTCCCACAAAAAAACAAGGCAGAGGTCTTAGATATGACACAAAATTGCATATGATGGTGAGGTTCCAGTTTAAGAGGTCGGGGAAGTATGGAATATCCCTTTATTACCAATAATCTCAGGTCCATTCTAACCCAGAGTGGTACTACATGTTTGAAAATTATTTCTATTTGATAAGACCATGCAATCAAAAAAAAC